>QJPP01004785.1:0-143254 GCA_003996215.1 Jaltomata sinuosa
GACCTGGTGGTTTGATGCAGCGACTTCCCATTCCTGAGTGGAAGTGGGAAGGGATTACTATGGACTTTGTTGTTGGTTTGCCTCGTACTTCTCATGGGTTTGATTCCATATGGGTGATTGTTGATAGGCTGACTAAGTCAGCACATTTCTTTCCGGTTCAGACTTTTTATGGCGCAGAGAGGTTAGCTCAGATCTACCTTCGTGAGATTGTTTGGTTGCATGGGGTCCCAGCTTCTATCATTTCAGACCGCGGCACTCAGTTCACATCTCAGTTCTGGAGGGCTATTCAGCGAGATTTAGGTACAGAGGTTCATCTTAGTACCGCTTTCCACCCTCAGACAGATGGCCAGTCCGAGAGGACCATTCAGATTCTGGAGGACATGCTTCGGTCCTGTATTCTTAACTTTGGAGGTTCTTGGGATCAGTTTGTTCCCTTGGCAGAGTTTGCTTATAATAACAGCTTCCATTCGAGCATTGGCATGGCACCTTTTGAGGCCTTGTATAGTAGGCGTTGCAGATCGCTGATTGGTTGGTTTGATGGTTCTGAATTTAGGCCACAGATCACAGATTTGCTTCGAGATTCCTTAGATCAGGTTCGAGCGATTCAGGAAAGACTTCGGGCAGCTCAGAGCAGGCAGAAGAGTTATGCTGATCGTAGGCTTTGTGCCTTGGAGTTTAGTGTCGGTGACTTGGTATTTCTCCGTGTATCGCCCATGAAGGGCGTGATGAGATTTGGTAGGCGGGGCAAGCTTAGCCCCAGGTACATTGGGCCGTTTGAGATTCTTCAGAGGGTTGGTAGCGTTGCCTATCAGTTAGCCTTACCTCTGATGTTTTCAGCTATACATCCTGTATTTCATGTTTCGATGTTGCGTCGGTATGTCCCAGATGAGTCTCATGTGTTGCAGTGGGATTCAGTTCAGTTGGGTGAGGGTTTAACCTTTGTTGAGGAGCCGACAGCTATTTTTGCCAGAGATGTCAGGAGATTGAGGTCTCGAGAGATCCCGGTTGTTAAGGTTCAGTGGAGGCACCGTCCAGTCGAGGAGGCTACCTGGGAGACCGAGAGAGATATGCGGGCTCAGTATCCGCAGTTGTTTGAACCTTCAGGTACCCCCTTGACCTTGACTTTCGAGGACGAAAGTCCTTTTTTAGTAGTGGATGATGTAATGACCCTTCCGGTTATTTCCAGGTATACGTTTTCCTTGAACCGTTAGAGCTCGTTTGTAGTGGCCCCAAGTCATTTAAGGCTTGTCGGGACCGGTATTTTGGTGCCGGGTCCATTTGTTTGGGCGTATGATAAGTTTTGAAGCCAAGCAAGTCGGCAAAAGTTATCGTAAGTTCTTTAATAAATTTTCTGAACTTTGGCTAAAATGTCTCAGGGCTTTTCTCCCAATATATAAAGAGTTAGAAGTCTCCCGAAATACCAAATCGAAGGTCTACGAGTCTAGTTTCCAACGCACAAAACCTCACGTCCAACTGATCTTGGAGTAAAAATCTATGACTGTTTTACCGCGGACTGTCTGGCAGAAACCGGGTTGCGAACCGGGTTGCGAACCGGGTCGGGTCAAAACCGATTTAAAGCCTCAACTTCACGTTTTAAAACGCCATTTCAGTTCTGAAACAGTGAGGAAACATAAGGGAGGATTCCAAGAGAGTTCTTGAGTATCAAAGTCGTGCGATGGTGAATTACGAGCCTAAGCTTAAGAATTTTATTAGCATCGCGCGTATATTTGAAAATATTTTATTTTTAAGTTGAATTTGGTAAAAAGTTATATTATTATTACCTTTTTAAAATATTTTAAAGGCTTACGATATAAGTGTATATGTATTTATTTTATAAGTTTTTTATACATTGTAATATTTTAACGGAGATAGTAAATTTAGTTATGTTGAAATTTATTATTATAATATAGTAGGTTTTATTCGAAATAATTTTCTAATGATTATGGTATATTCAAAAATTATATTTATTTTACCACGAATCTATATAATACCCGAGTATGTACGTAACGGGGTAAAATTTCTAATGGGATTTTGGGAATGTCCGCGAGTTTCGGGCATAGAATTATCCTTCTAGGCTGGTTATGCTTGCTGAGTAGCTGTGGGCCTGTGCAGGGTCGATAGATTGATTGTGAGCTGCTGGGCAGCTATTGTGTGTGATCATACCATTTCCATGCATATAAAGAGGTTTTATCCATGTTTTACTATGATTTTGGCTTCGGGCCTACTGGCACCATTTTCTCACCTTGCATGGCCCCGGGGGCCTGTTTTTAATGAAAATGATTTGGAAATGGTTTGATTTAACTTGTGAATATTCCTGGGTAAAAAAAAGTAAAATTATGTTTTAAAACACCAGTTTTACGATGAACGCTAGACTCGGTAGGGCCGGGGTGCTAGTTGAGTTTTCTTGCTACTTGAGATGATTTTTAGCCTCGGTCGGATCGAGCACCTAAGATGACTTTCTACTGTTTAGACCCGGTTATGCCCGGGCACCCTTGGAGGTGTTTTTGAGATATTTTCCTACTACTTTAATCCTGGACAGGGTCTGGGCATGCATATTTGAGACTGGGTCTCTATCTTGAACCCGGACTTGCTTCCGGACGACATGTTTTGATACTGAGTTTTAGTATGGGGTCTGGGACCTCCATGGACCTTGCCATCCGGGCCTGGGGCTTCGGGCTGCGTGTGCCGGAGGAAGGGTATAAGGCGGAGTAGAGGTATACGGGCAGTGTCCTTCCATGGAACCTCCCTGCTGGGCCCGATAGGCACCGGAGGAGGTACATACAGAGATACCATTTCACTTGAGATCTTCATGCATCATATCATTCATTTTTTGAGGCTCCACCCTTGTTTGTTGATTGTACGCTCCGGTAGTATGGGATACCGGAGGATTTGTTTTCACTTGTTTGTGTTCCTCGGTTGTATGGGCGGCCGGGGGACTGTAGGTAGATTCTTGCTATTTACTTACAGAATTGTTCCCTGTTACGGTTAAGTGTGGAATTGGTTACTGCTAGACTGTTAGTTTCTGGATTTGAGATTGATATGATTGGTTGAGTTTGATTCATGTCTCTGAGCATGCCTATCGTTACTCTTTCCCTCTTTTTACACTTGAGGTTACCGATATACCGTCCATTTCGTAAACTTATTATGTATACACTGTTATTGCAAGGACCCCAGGTGCGTTACTCCTTACTTTCACCTGTGCCTATGGTGTGTATATTCTGCTTACTGGCCTCACATGTGGTTCTGTTGATTTCCCTCTGGGCTAGTTCCTGTGTACCTTTCGCTGATTTCTGTGACTGCTTACTTCTATTCTGTCTGTTACTACGCTTTTATGTTATATGTGCCCAGTCGGCCTATGATACCTACTGGGTACCTTATGCTTCGCATTTGGTGCTCACCCTACCCCCCTGCATCTTTGGGTGCAGATCCTAGCGTGGGCCATCACCGTTAGATCGCTGTGATTCGTTCTTGGAGGTCTGTGGGGGACTACTTCAGACTGAGGGTGAGCTCTTGGCGATCGGAGCTTAGCTTTAGTTTATCTTTTGCTTTATGTACTCTATTACCATTCAGAGACATCTATATATATTCTTTTGGATCGTTTGCACTCCATGTATGTAGTTTTGGCTCTATACTGTGATACCATGTCTTGGGGTTTGGTTTAGTTTCCGCATATGTATATATTTATATCCCTGTTATCTATTTTCTTCGTCTTGTTCCCTTATTTGCTAGATAGTAGCCCATTACTGACTGTCCTGGGCTACGGGGATTGGTTCACCTACCGGGGGTTGTAGGTGCCATCATGACCGAGAACTCGGGTCGTGACAATATGCATGATTACTTGTAGTTTAGAATGTATAATCCATCTGTGTTTATTCATGATTGTTCTATGTATGTCTTTAATATCTCTGTATCAATGCTGTGAGCCATTATAAAAACATGCCTACGGGATTTAAACTTAGAATTTTTTCCTGTCTGCTTGGTTTGGCATCAAACTACTGTTAATTATGAAATTAGTTAGCTACTATCTTACATTGGTCATTTGCTGATTTATGTGACTATCTTTTGAATCTGTCCAGTTTTATCTTGCTATTTTGTTAAATACAGAGGTCCTAATGCATCCCTACTCCTTGACATAAACACTGCCTAGGATCCTCGAGATTCTCAGGAACTTTGACATGTCAATGGGTGATTTTGAGGGTTGTACTAGAATCCTCCGAGTTCTATGTCCTATATATTTGACAGGTTCTGTTAGAAGATGGGTTACGCAGTGAAGAGTTGCCCGGGATTGGAAGATCTTTATAGATCTTTACATTTTATTAATTCTGTTATGCTTTTTATATTCATTCTTCTGGGTCTGTAATAATTATTGTATAAACTTTGATATAATGAAATACTTTAAGGGTGCTATGGGGGAGGGGTAAACTATGTGCTATCTGCTTTTAATTATTCGAAATGTTTGTTCGATAAAATTCATATAGAAATCATGCCTATAGGATTCAAATAAGTTTTCAGCATTAAATTAATTAGTTATTATGCCTATAGGATTAAATTAATTTCAGCGTGTTGAGTATAATAACATTTGCCTAGAAACCATGCTTATAGGTTTAAATATGTTTCAACATTTAAAATAACTAGTTACCATGTCTATATGATCAAATGAATTTTCAGCGTGTTTGTACATATTAATGTGGTTTAGAGATCATATGCACAGGGCTATAAATTAATTTCAGCACACTCAACTAATTAAATCGGATCAACCCTCATAAATGAATTGCAGGACTTAGTTAAATATGTGGCCTGAATTGGTGTTGTTTAATTTGAGCATGTTAAATAAATCTATTACATTTAGACACCATGTTATTAGGACGCTAACTAATTAATCAGTTTTTAAATAATAGACAGCATGTGTAGTAGCTGTAAATAATTGATCAATTGATATGTTTAAATCAGTCTATTGTTTAGAAATCATGCCTATAAGTTCAATTATATGAAAGTGTTAATTTTCGAAGCATTGTTTAATCACTTATATTTACCATTAAATAAGAGGCATGTTTGAGTCCATTTGTGCTACATGCGTTAAAATCTTGTTTGTTTTGGTGTGACGCTAATCCCGGTCTAATTAATAACCTTAGGATTTCATTTGTCTAGATCTATATCCAAATTAGTAAGTCCAAAGCCTCTTGGACATTAGGTCGGGACGGGTAGGCATACTAAGGTACGTTAGACTTTTTCATTTCTTTAGTACGCGCTTAGGTTTAATAATAACTTTAATAACCAACCTAGGCGGGTAGTCGGAGATTATAGTCTGTGCTCGCTGATTAATACAAGCAATCCTTAATTGGATTGTGAAGTATTAATTTATGTTGCATGGGGTGATCCTTTAGGCTAAAAAACCCCTCCTCTCCCAACTTGTTTTCCTCCTATGTAGGGAGTGATCTACATGATATACTTATAGCTCGATAGTCATTGCACTTTGACTAAGAGGTCTTTTAAGACTTCGCACGAGGTTGAGCGATTACTCCTCAACGTATAGATTTTGTAGTTTTATTTAAATTTTAATGTTATTGTATGCTTGGGGTTAGTTAATTAAATCACTTAGTAATAAGGTTATCTTCTCTATATTGCTTTGTCAATTCTGTCTTCTCGCTTATCTGGTTCTTCTTATTTACTTATTGATTTTAATTATAATTTGTATGCGTAACCCTTTCTCACTTAGATTTATTAATTAGATTAATTTATGTATTTCTTTTAAACTAAGATTTTATTTGAATTTATTTATTTGGACCTTTTGCTTATCACGTAATTTCTCCACATAAATAATAAAGGGAAAATTAAACACAATAGTCACTCGGCTATTAAATTTACCAAAAAAGTAGCATCTTGTTCTTCCGTCTTCTTCTTCTCCTTTCAGCTTCCGTCTTCTTCTTCTCCTTACAACTTCTTCGTCTTTCTTCTCCTTTCTCCTTTCTTCTTTCTCCTTTTTCTTCTCCTTCTCCTTCTTCTTTCTTGCTTTCTGTTTTTTTTAATAAAAAAATTTGACGTACCGCAAACGTGAATCATTTTGAGCGAATTATATATCAAAACACTCAAAACATCAAGGGGAGATCATATCTAAAATTTGGGCTTGTTTAGAGGAGATTTTAAGTTAGTCGAGATTGAAAGAACTTGTTTGGAGAGGTTGTATTGATGGTGAAAGTTTGTTGTTTATTATGCTTCTATTTAGAGCATTAATGACCTGGAAAAAAAATATTGATACACTTATATACACTATTTATACAATATCGATACACGTTTCTACACCATTTATATAATATTGATACATGTTTGTGCACTATATATACAATATTGATAAACGTTTATCCATCATTTATATAATTTTGATATATTACATAAGTTTTGTACAATATCGATACACGTTAATACACTATTTATACAATTTGATACATTATATAACTTTTATACACTATCGATGTCCCCGATATGTAACGAAAAGATTGATTGGTTTACCGCATTCATTCATTACATTCTATATACATTACATATACATGCGGCTATTTTTTGTATTTTTTTTTGTGGCTAGTTCATTTTTGGGCTATATTTTTTGTAAAGAAAACTTGGCTATATTTATTGTAAACTAATTACTTTATTGTACATATTTGAAATTATCCCAATAATAAATTTGGCAAGGACCCACATTTGTGGACCTCGAAAGATGCTTAACACCTTCCTTTCGAGGTAACTTGAACCCTTACCCGATTCTCTGGTTGTGAAGATTTTAATTTAATTTAATCGTTATTAGCTTAGAATGGTGCCCTAACGCACCTTAATTCGTTAGATGACGACTCTTCACTCTTTTATCCTAAAAGAGTTATCACGTCGAATCCCGCTTTTCGCGAGAAAATTGGGGTGCGACAATTGTAATTATGTATTTTTTACTTTTTCTTTAGATCTAATAACTATTTATTCTAACTATGTATCTTTTGAGCTAATCTATATCTATATTCTCTCTCTTTCTCTCTCTCTCTCTCTCTCTCTCTCTCTCTCTATCTATCTATCTATCTATCTATCTATCTAACTATCTATATATATATATATACACACACACTAGCCAAGTGTACGTGCATTGCGCACGTGTGTATCACGTTAACTAATAATAAAAGTGTATAAAAATAAGTAAATTATTATCTATACATTATATAAGGAGAATACTATTTTACCTTATTTAAATCATTCAACAAATATGAAAACGACCTAACACCCCTAAATAAGTCAAAATATTAGAAGTTTACCTATTACAAATAAATAAAAAATTAATATTTATAACTTTAATTAATTTCAAAGTCCTAAATATTTGGATAATAATTAAATGATAATTATCGGAGAAAAATAATAAATTATAATTTTTTCTATTATAAAGTTTTTTAATGAAAGTTAATAAATTCAATCAACATTTCTAAGAATCTTTGTGCTTTTAGTATTACGTGCTTTTATTATTACATGCCTCACATTGTAACACCCCGAAAATATATCTAGCTATTTAAGTTAAGAACTCCAGAAATTTCCCATGTTCCAGGGTTCATGGGTCCAACCACGGATCGTGGTTCGAACCACGACTCGTGGAAGGCACTCGTGGAATGCCTTCTGTGATTCTGCTCTCAGGTCTGAGAACCACGAGTGGTTTCCATGGACCGTCATTTGTTCTACGAGTCGTGATCCCACTCGTGGAAATCAGAGATGCAGACTGTCAGTGTTCCCAGGAACCACGAGTCAAATGATGACTCGACATTTGAACGACGGGTCCATCCCGTTGACTCGTGAAAAGGGATTAGACCATTGATATTTTTCCAAGTCCCTCCCTGAGATTACGAGTCAAGTCTACGACTCATCGTTTGAACGACGGATCGTAGATTGACTCGTGGTTTGACCAGAGTCAACTGATCCTCCTGAAGACTACGACTCCAATCGACGACTCGTCATTCGTTCTACAGGTCCATCCTGTTGACCCGTAGAAATGAATCCGCAGCCTGAATTTTCCAGGCAGAGTCTACTACTCAGAATCACGATCCGTGAACCAAACGACGATTCGTAGATTGAGTCGTGGTCACTGAAAGTTGACTGTTTTCCAGCTTTTTCTTATTTAAATCCCAGGGGTATTTTAGTTATTTCCCACCCTTTTAACTACTAAGTGAAGTCGTTTTGACTATTTCTAGTAGGGTTTTCACCCATATTATCCTAAGTCCCTCCTAAGTTCCTCATTCTTCTCTCAAAAAGGAAATTCTCCTTCAAGCTCAAGTCTCCAAGCTCCAAGCTCCAAGCTCCAAGCTCCAAGCTCCAAGCTCCAAGTCAAGTCTCCTAATTCTTTTCCAATCAAGTGGGTAATCTTCCACCAAGGTATGTGGGTCTTTAACAATGGGTTCCTTTCACCCTTGTGCCCAAAATCCCCAATTCTTATATTGAATTATGAACTTATGAAATTAGGGTTTGATCTAAATTTGGGGAAAGTTTAAAATCAGTTTCTATATCTAAATTCATAGTTTTCTATTGATTACCCATGATTTGATTATGATTCTCTTGTTGATTTTAAAAGCCCAAGCATGAAAGTTGATTTCTAGCATGAACCCATGAATTTGCATGTTTTCAAGAGAATGTTGGCATGATTAGATATCATGGCCGTTATGTATTTATGAAGTTGCATGCCTAGTTCTTATGATTCTATGAAAGTATATGTTTTATGAAAATTGAACTAGAGCCATGTAAATTTTTCAAGTCATGAAGTATGCAAGTTTTTTTCATGATATGAAATATGATGCAAGGCAAGACAGTTGATGTTCCATCAATGCTCATGAGCCATTTCCTAAACTAAAACTCCTGAGTAGTATGACGATCCGGGGTATGAACAAGTATGAACAAGTCATGAACAAGTATGAACAAGTTTGGTATTAGATATGTCACATGTATATGAGCTCATGTTATTATTACATTTTAGGGGTAGTATTTAGCACCGAGAGACGAGGGTTCAGATAACCCAAGTCCAAAACTACGTTGCCACCGTAGGTTTCCCATGTTGAGGCTCATTATGACAGGATCCTGGTACGAAATAGTTCTAACCTTGGCTGGTTAGGACAACTCTTTCAGTGTGGGTGCAAGACACTGAACTCCATGTAGCTCAGCATGGTTTAATGTCGGTTACGAGAAACTCCCACATATTATTTTCAAGCTATGAAGTTGTATGAATCTATATTATGAAACTTAAGCTTTGTTTCATGTCTTATGTTTTATACCTTGATATTTATTTATGGTCCTTCTTTATGTAATAAGTTCATTCTTAAGCATGTTTTAAACTGATTTTATCATGATTCATGCATTGCTCACATACTTAGTACATTCCATAGTACTAATGCATATTGCACTGCATCCTTTGATGATGCAGATTCAGGCGTCCCTTCTCAGATTCATGGCTAGAGTTCCGAGGCCACTTACTCCGCCAGCTGTGGTGAATCCTCTTAGGTTGAGGACTAGTCATGTTCGTAGCTTATGTTGACTTTATTTTCGTACTTCGAGTTAGCTAGGGTCTTGTCCTAGAAACTCATTATGTTATGATTAGAGGCTTTCAGACATAGACCGTATGTAACCCCTTGTGGGTGTCGTATCTCTTTGACTCGACCATCTATCTTATGCTATTCCGTCTTTACCTTTGATGCTTCCGCTATGTTTCCTTTATGTTTGCTTGAGAATGCTATGACCAAGGGTTAGCTTGGGGTCCTTGTGGGCCCGAGTCCCGTGTTACGTCTAGGGGGTAACCTCGGGGCGTGACACACATGTTATACCCTGGACATGATAAGAGAAAATAAAAAAAAATAAAAAATGTTGATTTCATGCCAAAATCCACCGTAGACTTCAAAATATCAAATATTTGCTCATAAAATATTTTAAATTTTAATTCTCTTTATAGAAAAAGGGACATATTTAAAAGATATATAAAAGGTCATAATTTTGTTTGACATAGAATATTGTAAATTGAAGCAGTTTTTAAATAATATAAATATAAAAGTATCCAAAATAAAACTCGTAGAAGATCGTAAATATACACCGAAGCTACAATCCCTTGTAATGAAATCACGGATATTTGAATCCGTTTGTTATTAGAATAATACTTTTCACCTTTTTTTTTTGAACTTTTGTTGTTCCATCTCATAATCATACACTAATAATATGTACTACTCTTTTTATACGTACAGAGAAGAGAGAAGATGATAATATTAGCATGAACACAAATACTTATTTAATGAAGCTAACAAAATTATTAACTGTAGGAAATTCGGGCCCACCCATAAGGGGTGCTTTAAGGTCCATTAGGGTAATTAGTAAACCCTAATTAATTTCTCTATATAAACACATATGGTGTATTATTAGAGATATAGAAAATACTACAATCACATCCTACACTTTATTTTTCTCCCATTCAGTCTGGGTTTAGACTGTGGTATAGGGGTTGCTTCGACACACTGTGACAACCACCGATGATCGGTAATTCTAACCGTGGTTCATCCTACGCTTCTGCTTCCGCTACGCAAACAACAAGTAAGTTCTCATAGTATGGTTTATGCATACTATCTATTTAGTTTTGATTAATATGATAGATGTAATCCTTCATTGGTATCATGAGCCATATGTTGGTTTTCTGGTGTGTAAATATAGAATTACGTTTCTATTTTTTACACTATTTAATTGGGTATAATAAATTGATTTAATGACACTGATTTAGAAAAAGTTCTTGAATCAGTAATTAATGTTTTTAAATAAGTTTTTTTCATTTTTTGTTTCGAACGAAACAGATCTGTACGATTTTTTTTAACAGATCTGATTTTTTTTTGTAGAACAGATCTAAAAAACAAAAAAAAAAGATTTTTTCGTTTTTCGTTTTTCGTTATGAACGAAACAGATCTGTACAGATTTTTTTAAACAAATCTGAAAATGTATTTTTTGCTAGAACAAATCTAAAAATGAAAAAAATAAGTTTTTTTCATTTTTCGTCATGAACGAAACAAATTTGAACGATTTGTTTTTTGAACAGATCTGAAAACGAAAAAAGAAGAAGTTTTTTTTTTGTTTTTTGTCAAAGAACGAAACAGATCTAAACAAAAATGTCTTTTAACGAACCAGATCTGAAAATTCGAAAAAAAAGAAGAAGTTTTTTTGGTGTTCTTTTTAGAAACAAATCTAATAAAAAAAAAGAAAGTTTGATTCTTTTTTTACTTTTTCTTGATCTGTCCTCTGACCACCAACCACCATCAATGGACAGTGGCTGCACTTGAAAGCCATCTCCGGTGTGGCCTTTCAACTAAAAAAATAAAAAATAAAGCTTCGTGCTTCAATAACGAGGTGGCAGAAGAGAAAGAAAAGAAGAAAAAGTCGAGAGGAAATTTGTTTTCTCAATTTTAGATGAGTTTAGATACTGTAAATTAAAAAAAATAGAGTTTTTTTTCCATTTTCCATAGTAGCAGCAACATCTAGAGAAAAAGTAGTTTTTCTCTTTCTAAAACTCTACTTATCTCTATTGACTTAATCCACAATTACAAAAAAATTATTTTTCTTTGATAAATGGGTTTCTGTCATAGTGCTTATAAAGATAAAAATAAAGGACATGGGCTTGAAGCCCATTTTCGGTCCAACAATGATTTGTAATTGGTAGTTTGATTGAAATGGGCTAAAGGCCCATCTAAATAGTTAATTAATTTATTTTTGAGTTCATGGCCTAATTATAAATTATAGTCTCCTTAAATAAAAGTTCAGATTATAAAATTTAAGTCATATGGACTTAATTTTTGAAATAGAAATTTAGCATTTATATTTAAAATAGGCACAATTAATTTATTATCCCAATTGCTTAGTATTTATTATTTTGTTGAGCATGTTTGCATGAAATGTTAATTAGTTTAACATTAAAATTAATTGCTATTTTGTTTAGCATACTTAAAATGTTAATTTATTTAACATTAAATTTTATACTTATGTGATCAACATGCATGAAATATTAATTAGTTTAATATTATGCTTATTTGCTATTTTGATTAATAAGCATGCTTAAAATGTTAAGTTGTTAGACATTAATAATTTTTTTTTGACATGTTCAAAATGCATGCAATAATGTTAATTAGTTTAACATTCTTTTTATATCAATTTGGCATGAAATAATGTTAATTAGTTTAACATTTTTTAGTTTGAATTGAATAATATGTTAATAAGTAACATTAAGACTTTCATGACAACTTTTCAAGCATGTAATAAATGTTTATTAGTTGGACATCATTTTTTTAATTGGCATGCTTATGATATTTAATTTGTTTAACTAATGATTCATATAGGATCACAAAATCATAATGGATAAATATGTTGTCCTAAAAATGATTAAGATACTTAGCTATGTAATTGAATAGGTCAATCTTCATAATATTTTAATTATTGGATGATGAGTGGGAACATAGTGAACTCTCGACTTCATAATTAATATATGTGTTTATTATCCTAATCAATTGGTGCATAGTATCACAATATGTATGAATGTTAAACATCGAACCTTGCGTTGTATATTTTTTTAATGATTCTCATTGCATTTTTTATTTTGTTAAAGAATGACTGCTGCTTCGAAAAACATTGTTGCTGAGCTCAACAAAGGGTTGAAACTCAATGGTGATAATTATGAGACTTGGAGCTTGAAAGTTCAATATGTGCTAGAAGAGCAAGAGGCTCTTGAGGCCATTAATCATGTGGTAAATGATCCTGAGGATGGCAACACGGCTCATCATAGGCTTGACCGTGAAGCTTATTATGCTTGAAAGAAAAAGAACTCTACTGCTCGCATTATGTTGCTAAGAACCTTGGATGATGGCATCCTAAGAGAGTTGAAGGATCACCAAAGGGCTATGGAACTTTGAAATGCTTTGAAGAACAAGTTTAGTACTTATTCTACTGAAAAGCTAAGATACCTTATGATCAAATTTGATTCATACAAGAAACGCCCAGAACATTCAATGAGAACACATCTGAGGCAAATGACAAAAATGATCAGAGAGCTGAAAGATGTCAGTCATGTGTGGACCGACGAACAACATATTCAAGCAGTAATCCACTCTTTACCTAGTTCTTGGGATCATATACAAATGCATTTGACCCATAATCAACTGATCACAACTCTGGAAGATGTCCGGAGGCATCTTGAGTTAGAGGAAAAATGGCTTAAGGCTGCAGAGCCAATAGCTGAGTTGCACATGTCAGCAACCTCTAAATTCAAAAGTGATCCAAAATAAAAGAACTGGGAAAAGAAGAGAGGGTCATCTCATCCTCATACAGCTCAACCTGCTAAGAAAATAAAGATTGAAAAAGGCAAGAAGCGTCCCAAATATGTCAGTGTTGCAAAAGTGAAATGCTTTAATTGTGGGAAGAAGGGCCACTATGCCAGAGACTGCTCTGAACCTTCAAGAAAGGTATTTCATCGAATTAGTGAACTTTGTGTTTCTAGTTCTGTTTTACTATCTGAATCTAATCCTTTGTGGATTGTAGACTTAAGAGCAATAGACAACATAACATGGGAACGTACTGCCTTTGTTGAATTTCAACGAGTTTCACGTGGAGAAAAGTGGGTATATATGGGCAACAATAATAGAGTTGCTGTTGAGGGAATCGACACATGCAAGTTAGTCATGCGTGGAGGTCGAAACCTGATGCTACATGATGTCCTCTATGCACCAATGATTCATCAGAATATTATTTCAGTCTCTGTTTTACTTAAATTAGGATATAATTTATTCTTTCATAACAATTTCATTAAGTTGACTTTTGGATCAACTTTATTTGGTTTTGGTTATTTGACTGGAGGTTTATTTATTATGGATTTGAATTTTAATTCATTTAATAATAAAGTCAGTTTTTCAATGTTTGCTTCTTCAAATAAATATGATTGTGATGTAAACATATGGCATGCTAGAGTTGGTCATATTGGCCAACAGAGAATGCAACGGCTAGCGAAATAAGGTTTGCTTACCGGCATTACACATGTGGAATTGTCCAACTGTAAAAATTGTCTAGCTGGAAAATCTGCAAGGAAACCTTTCGGTAAAGCGACTATAGCCAAATATCCTTTGCAATTAGTCCATTCAGACATCTGTGGCCCTATGAATGTTAAGGCCAGGCATGGAGCAAGTTATTTCATTACATTTATCAATGATTTCACCCGTTTCAGTTATGTATTTTTAATTTCCCACAAATCAAAAGCAATAAGTTGTTTCAAAAGCTATATGAGCTTAGTGGAAAATCAATTAGATAAGAAAATAAAAGCTCTTCAAACTTATTATGGCCAAGAATACTTATCTGCTCAATTTAATGGGTTATGTGATGAAAATGGGATAGTTCATCAGTTGACTATTCTAAATACTCCACAACAAAATGGTGTTGTAGAGAGAAGAAATAGAACGCTCCTTGATATGGTTAGGTCCATGATGGCACAAGCCAGCCTTCCACCTATGTACTTAATAGAGTGCCTACAAAATCAGTTGCAACCACTCCATATGAGTTATGGAGTGGAAGACATCCTAACCTGAGTGTACTAAGACCTTGGGGTTGTGCTGCCTATACACATGATTCCTCTCACAAATATGGTAAATTGGGTCCAAGAGGAAAGAAAAGTATCTTTATAAGGTACTCAGAAACCTCTAAAGGTTATGTGTTTATAGGTGAGCAAAACAATGGAAGTGTAACTGAATTTGAATCACGAGATGTCACATTCTTAGAGAATGAGTTTCCCAAGAAGGGAGAGATAGGTCAAGACCTATCCCTATTTGAGATAAGGGATCATGACATAAAAGGATCACTTCATTCGAGTGGGAGTATTTTAGCAGATGATGAATTAGTACCTCTTTCATCATCAGATGTGAATGAAAGTAATCCTTCTACACTTAATTAGAGTGATCAAATGAATCTTGTTCCGAGTGGGAGCGAGATAGTCACCGATCTTATTACAAATGGGAGCAAGATGAATGTTCTTGATCAGAGTAGGAGCAACGTGGATCTAAATGTTCCTAATCCCAGTGGGAGCAATATTGATCCAAATAGGAACAATGATGAATCACAAAATAGATGTGGTTCTCATAAAAAGACTCCCCGCCGATGATTTGATATTGAAGGCGGTGAACTATTTATGATGCTCCTACAAGATGAAAACGAGCCTAAAAATATGAAGGAGACTCTCTCATGCCCTTCTAAGGATAAATGGACAAAAGCAATGGAAAATGAATTGGAGTCTATGGAAGTCAACAAAGTCTGGGAACTAGTTGACCTCCCTGAGGGACGCAAGGCAATTGGGAGGAAATGGGTTCTCAAAATCAAGCTTAAGGCTAATGGATCAGTTAAGAGATATAAAGCTCGACTGGTAGCGAAAGGGTATACACAACAGAAAGGAATAGACTATGAAGAGACATTCTCGCCTGCTGTACGATTTACCTCTGTTCGCTTGGTTCTAGATATAGTTGCAAGCTTGGATCTTGACTTACATAAGATGGATGTAAAAACTGCCTTTCTCAATGGAGACTTAGATGAAGAAATTTATATGGAACAACCAGAATGGTTCATTAAAAAGGGCTATGAACAAAAGGTTTGTAGACTTTTGAAGTCTATGTATGGGCTCAAACAATCTTTAAGGCAGTGGTATATACGTTTTCAGAATGTTGTTGTATCTAATGGTTTTACCATGATGGATGAAGATCATTGTGTTTATACCAAAAGATCAAGAAATAAACTTGTAATTTTGACATTGTATATAGATGACATACTGATATCTGGAAATGATATGGAATTCATAACCGAGATTAAGTCTTGGTTGTCGTCTCAATTTGAGATGAAAAATATGGGTGAAGATGCATATATTCTTGGAGCGAAGATTTCAAGAGATCGTCCAAAGAAACTATTGTATCTCTCTCAAGAGAATTACATTAGAAAAGTTCTTGAACGATTTAATATGCAAAATAGTAGCCCTATTGGCAATCCTTTTAGTAAAGGCCAATCCTTGGGCAATCAAATGTGTCCTAAGACTCTTGAAGAGAAAGAAAGAATGAACCGAGTTCCTTATAGGAGCGCAATCAGAAGTCTAATGTACGCTATGGTGTGTACCAGACATGATATCTGTCAAGAAGTTGGCTTGGTAAGTTGATAACAAACCGACCCAGGTTTAACACATTGGCAAGCAGTAAAGAGAATCATGAGATATCTAAAAGGGACAGCTGACTATGCACTTTTTTATCAAGGCAACAAAGATCTACGATTAGTTGGATATAGTGATGCTGATCATGAAGGAGATCTAGACGAGAGGAAGTCTACCTCAGGATAAAGTTTCTTAATCAGTGATGGCGCCATATCATGGAGTAGTAAGAAAAAATCATGTATATCACTATCTATGATGGAAGTCGAATATGTGGCTCTCGCATCAGCAACACAAGAAGCTATTTGGTTGAAAAAGTTCTTGGAACACATATTAGATATCGCAGAAAATACTGAATCAGTGTTAGTGTGCTGTGATAGTGAGGCTGCTATATCCTCTACCAAGGACCCTAAGTTTCATTGTAAAACCAAACACATAGATATCAAGTAACTATGTGAGAGACATGGTTAAACGCAAGGTAGTGAATGTGAAATATGTTTCTACCCAAGATATATTTGCAGATCTATTGACCAAGCCTTTGTCTAGAGATGCATTTGCGAGGCATACGAGGTCTCAAGGCTTGTGTAGATTCTAAGATATTTCATTTTGTATTTTATCTTCCCATGTTCACAAAACTGATGTTATTTAATTATCAATAAAGTTGATTTACATACATACATATTCTAATTAATGAATGTTATTCTTTATTCATTCATTTTGATGAGTATGTCGAGTAGAAAGGAGGTTAGCCTTCTCACACAGGTAACCGCCTCCTAGTCTTAGTGATGAGTGGAGATGAGACTGGACTTTAAGCAAAATTATCAAATGGATAATTTGAGAGATATAAGCTTAAAATCATGAAAGTCACTTGAATAATGACACAAGGTTGTTAAGGTGAAAAATGTTTACCTAGTCTACTTAATGAGCCAGATGTGAGTTAAAATGATATTGTAGATCTAAGAACTCAAATTTAGATACATATGGTGTCTAGTTATCATTTGTACAACATTCTGTTAGAGACAAAGACATACGCTCCATGAGAAAGGAGAAAATGCTGTAGCACATGTTTCATACCATGTGTGCTAATGTTGAAAATGGGTTAAACATAAGTTCATTCTCAACTTATTGTAGTGTGAGACCCAAAGCTTTTAAGATGGATCAAGATTTGTGCCCTTAGTAACTCTAATCAGATACTTGAGACTTAGTTTGATGTAGCTATCTTAGTGTATTTTCAAAAGACTATGAACACAGATTCGGTCTGGCGGAGCACATCTAGAAAAGTAGTTAGACTAATGTTAAGAGAATCGTGAGAAGAGGAAGACCATTAATGGAATTTCATTGATTTGTGTCCACTGGTGCACCGATTATGACTTATGAGTTATAATTGTGAATACAAGAAATAATGATATATGAGATTTTGAGATTATATCAAATGTGATTCATATGATCTGGGGTACTGCATACTTTATGATCTACTTGCAGGTTTTCCCTCAACGAGAGGCTATATACTCCTAACAGATGTATAGCACTAAGCTCTCACAGTATGCTGGTCGCACGGTCTACTTCTCTGTATGAATGATTGTGGATATAAAAAGAGAATTTATTTCTCAGATTAGTAAAGCACTCCCATTATGTGTGAGTGGGAGATGTAGGAAATTCGGGCCCACCCATAACGGGTGCTTTAAGGCCCATTAGGGTAATTTGTAAACCCTAATTAATTTCTCTATATAAACACATATGGTGTATTATTAGAGATATAGAAAATACTACAATCACATCCTACACTCTATTTTTATCCCATTCTGTTAGGGTTTAGGTTGTAGTATAGGAGTTGCTCCAACACATTGTGACAACCACCGATGACCGGTAATTTCAACCGTGGTTCATCTTACACTTCTGCTTTTGCTATGCAAACAACAAGTAAGTTCTCGTATTATGGTTTACGCATATTATCTATTTAGTTTAGATTAATATGATAGATGTAATCCTTCATTAACGTAAAATGGCTTGTAAACTGAAATACTCCCACAAGATTGAATAATGAGATTATCAATACCATTATCGAAACACCATTTAACACCAAATAGTAAAGCCTTAGTGACATCTCCCAGCTTCCACTTTTCCTTTCCCAGCTTGATCCTCAAGGATGTATTCCCGCACGATCAACCTCATCTACCGTAGTTCTTATCTTAGGAGACATTTGGCCTAACACACCATCTTTAATGTTCAGGCCATCGTTGTCTCTAAGTTGTCCTTCATTATTCTTTTCACTACAAATCGCTTTCTGGCTATTTCTGTGTCCTCCACAGCTGTTCCCATGTTTGGACTCACCTGAAGACCGAGTTGGCATCTTGGGTTCCCTGGGAACCTTTGCACGGTGCATCTCCTTTTTTCATAGTCCCCAATATATCACTATAGGTCAATATTGCAAAATAAATGCGTGGACCTTGTTCTTTGGTTTCATCAACCACCAGGCCATTATATACTGCCTCAAACTCCCTTGATTGTATTTGATTCCAATAGTATCATGGAAATACTTCTACGTTCTATCAGAAATGTAACTTTGTGCAAAAACATGATCCTTATACTCTCTACAATTAGGATTCAAACAACAACTACAAATTAAAGGATCCTGAACTTCAAATTTTATAATTTTGTTAACGGTAGGAAGATTGTCCTTTAAAAGTTTCATCAAAATTATGTTGGCATTGATATGCGAAAACATACTCAAAACATAAAGGTAAAGAAAAAATGAACTACATTATATATGAGCATAATAATATAACACGATTACTTATAATAAATTAACAATAAGAGAAATGATTTCATCTACCAAAAGGCTAACAACACAATTGTTTGTCACTAAATTAAAATCACAATAATGCGTTTAGTATCAATCAAAGCAACATATATATTGAGTTGATTTGTTAATGACTATATCTAATGAATGATGACAAAAATTATGTTTTTTAAATCAGTTACTATTGCGATTCAACAACAAATATATGCCAAATTGCAAAATGAAATAAATCAGACCAAGAAAAGAAACCATTGAGGTCGTCGTTTCTCCCATTACATTAAGCTTTTAGCTTCGAGTCATGTATCATCGGAGGATGAATATTCATGAGGTGGAGTGTCTCGATTCTTAACTTTTGCTTGACATGAGGCTGCAAGGAATAGTCAACGAATTGAAAAAATTTCTCCAGGGACAATGGAATGACCCTTCCGGTCATGTACGTAGTTTCGCCTTTCTTGTTCCATTAGAACTTACCTGTAGCGGCCCCAAGTCATTTATGGCTTGTCGAGATCGGTAGTTCGGTGCCCGGGCCATTTGTTTGGTCTTTATGGATGTTCCTCATTTTAGAGCTTCAACTTTGAAAATCATTGACTTCAGTCAACATTCTTGGTAATATCGAAGAATTAAACCAAAGTTCTAGGTCAAAGGAATCCCTTAGAAAAAAGTTCGAGTTAAAGAAATGCCTCGTGTAACACCTCGCCCATTTGGAAGGCTTAAATTAACCCGTACACTCGGGGTAAGACTAATAGTGTCTAATATACTAAGAAGGATGTTTTATGAGGTATTATAATCGCAATATGGTCGTATGATAAGTTTTGAAGTCAAGCAAGTTGCGAAACAAAAGTCAGAAAAAGTTATTGTAAATTCCTTTAAGGAATTCTTTTTAAATTTGGGTTAAATGTCTTGGGATGTTTCTCCAAATCTATAAATAATTAGTGGGCCAAAAATATACCAAATTGAAGGTCTACAAGTCTAGTTTCCGACGCACTAAACCATTCATCCATACAACTTCAGAATAGAGAGATATTCACATTTTTGTAAGACTGCACAAACAGGCACGTCTAGGTGGGCCCCCCATCCCAAGTCGGTTTAGCTTTATAAAAGCTGATTTCCCTTCATTTTAACTCATACTTTTCACCCAAAATCTACTGAAAATCAGAGGGAAAGTCCTTAAACAATCCATGGACCTTGATGCTTTCAATTCAGAAGTTTAACGGAAGTTGCTCTACGTCGCGAGCTCGTCATTTTGGTGTAGTTTGTCCCGTCGATTTCGTGGCGTATCTTCATGGGTGTTATGGAAGCGAGCTAGCATATGTTTATCCAGTATTTGGCAGTAAATACGGAGTTATATTGGCAAGGTAAGGATCCCGTACACTTATCTATTTGTTAAATCGAGATTCTAAGCTTCTAGTCACGAAAAGTCATATTTTCTGATAACTTGTAGTAGTTTCTTGTTGGACTTGGATCTGTTTGTTATTCCTGCAAGGAGGCAGGTTGTTTATCTTGGGATATTGAATATTATTTTCCAGGAAATCTCTCCCCTACGATCCTCCTTCATAATTACATGTTCCAGTATCATTTTTACAGCTTTCCGAGCCACGAAGTGGTATTTTGGATATTGTGTCTTTGAACAACCCCTTTATCTTATTATGTTTGGTTATTGTTGTGATGTACTGGTTGTGGTAAGGTTATGGAGGGATTGGGAAGTTTGTGTGATTCTTATTGGGATCACATATGATAGTGATTGGATTGAACAACGTGAAGTACGCCTTGAAATAATGCCTCGGGAGCTCGTCGCTCCATTGAGATGTGGTTAACATATTATTGTTGGATTTAGCTGCCATTTATTATTGTTATTGGCCTCATTTTATGCTTTGGAGTTGGATGGTCGTGAGTGTAACATTAACACCTTATCAATTGGCTATGGCTCGTTCTTGCAGCCTTATCAATTCTAGCAATTGTTCCATTACCTTGGTTGGTTAGGCTTCATAGATACGCCTTTGGGGCTTCAGTGGAAAGTATTTTTTGTGTGATTTAAAGCTTCACGGAGCAGTTCGAGCCTGGACGATGCCGTTCCCGCAGCTAGTCATCGGATGACAGGTAGGTTATAGATTTCCCTACCTAGACTCTGCGTATATAGACTATAACTACATTAATTAACATCCTTGGGTGGGTTGTTATAGGTTGGTACCCCAGACCTTGTCTTCCTTGTTCATTCGTTTAATTCATACGTTGTTTGTAGTATTCGCGTAGTATTGTATATTACCCTTGTGGTCCTGTGTGGCCTTGTATCGACTCTGGAACATAGATGGTGGGTTATTTGGGGTATGTCCGCGAGTCCCAGTCATAGAGATGATTCTTTTAGGCTGGTTATGTCTGCTGAGTAGCTGCTGGGCCTGTGCAGGGTTGATAGGAGTTGTTGTAAGCCGTTGGGCTACTTTTATATTTGTGTGCGAGCATATCATCCATGAAAAAGGTTTTCCCCAGACATGATTTTATCGATAGTTTTCCTAAATTTGCATGTCCCTGGGCCCCATTTTTGGTACTATTGATGATAGAAAAGGGGATTTTTGGATGTTTTCGCACTAATTTTATTACGGGTATAAGTCTCTGCCGGGCAGAGCACCAGACATGATTTTATTACTGATATTAGTCTCTGCCAGGCAGAGCACTAGACTTGATTTACTATAGTTTTAGACCCGGTTATGCTCGGGCACGCTTGGAGGGGTTTTTGAGGCATTATATACTACTTTAGTCCTAGACAGGGTCTGGGTATGCATATTCGAGACTGGGTCTCTATCTTGATTCTAGACTTTCTTCCAGATGACATGCCTTGATACTGAGTTTTAGTATGGGTCCAGGACCTCCATGGACCTTGCCGCTCCGAGCTTGGGGCTTCGGGCTGCGTGTGCCATAGGGAGGGTATACGACAGAGTAGAGGTATACGGGTAGTGTCCTTCCATGGAATCTACCTGCAGGGCCTGTTCGGCACCAGACGGGGTATATACAAAGATACCATTTCACCTGAGATATTCATGCATCATATCATTCATTGTTTGAGGCTCCACCCTTGTTTTCTGTTTGTTAATTGTACTCTTCGATAGTATGGGATGTCAGAGGTTTGTTTTAACTTATTTGTGTTCCTCGATTGTATGGGCGGTCGGGGGACTGTAGGTAGACTATATTTACTCCTGTATTTATTTAGAGCTTGTCTTAGCACTTGGTTAGCAAAGGATTAGTGATGGTTAACCTGTTGAGGCTTCAGTTGTCGGATGTATGATTATTGAGAGGGCTAGGGAGTCCTATCTTATTGAGGCACTTTTGTGTGGCCTTCTGAGCAGAATGTGAGATTCTGGTTCTATTCTTGTGGGAAGTTGAGTGGTATCTCTCGGTTATTATGGTCTAGTTATTTCATCCTAGGGTTGTACTTGTGAGGTGATTCCCTGGTTATGCTAACTAGTGATTGGATTGGTGTTATGATTTTCTTATACTTGTTGATTCCATTTTGAGTATGTTAGATTGTTTTTGTCTTTTCCTTTTACTTGAGGTTACCGGTATACCGCCATTTTCTCAACTCTCTCTCTACTTACTTATATTATTGTGCAAGGACTCCAAGTACGTTCTCCTTTCCTTCACCTGTGATTTTGTGTAATTGTATCTCTGTGCTAACATATTTTACTTGTAGCTTTTGGTTGTCTATTCTCTGTGCTAGCTCCTTGTGCTTCCTTTATTGCTTCAGTGACTGATTTATTGCTATCTGTTACTTACTGCTTTTATATATTATATGCGCTTAGTCGGCCAATGATGTCTACTGAGTACCCGTAGTTTTGGTGCTCATACTACACTTCTGCACTTCCTGTGCAGATATTAGTTGAGTTCTCGCTGTTGATCGCATTGGAGACTCGTGTAGATTTTGTGGATATTCGAGACTAGGGTAAGCGCCTCACGGTCAGAGCTTGACCACATCTCATCTTTTGTACTGTTACTCTTTGTATATTCGAATACAGTTGTACTTATCATTTTGTTACTTCTAGCACTTGTATTCTATTAGAAGCTTATGTATTGTCGATACCAAGATTCGGGGTTGGTGTAGTTTCATTATGTATATATCAGGATAAATTGCTTTCGCGTTGTCTTATCTTTATATTCTGCTCTTATTTTCTGCTTATTGTGCGTATTGGTTTGGTAGTTGCCCATTATTAACCATCCGGGCTACAGGAATTGATTTGCCTACTGGGGGGTTGTAGGTACCATTATGACCTGATAAATAGGGTCGTGATAGCTTGGTATCAGAGCCCTAGGTTCACCGGTGTCGTGGTACAAAAGCAAGTGTCTAAGTAGAGTCTCGCAGATCGATACGATGATATCCGTATCCTATCTGCGGGAGGCCACAGGGCATTGTTAGGAAAAGTTTCATCTTCTTTACTCCTTACCGTACGTTCCTGGCTTTATTGACTTCAAAAACTTTGGTTGTTCATTCATTTTCAGATGCCTCAGACGAGTGCGATAACGGTAAGTGCCGAGGCTTCTGTGCCTGTTACTTCAGTGCTTCCGTCAGTGCCATTACTTCAGAGTGAGGGTTTACCTCACCAAATAGGGGGTGTGGGGTCAGCCCAGCCTCCAATTGGATTTATAGTGACCTCAGCACTTCAGGACACCGTGTCTAGGACTCTGAGTCCTCCGGTGAGTGTTTCAGTACCTGGTTCTGCGAGTGGTGCTTCAGTTAGGGTTAAGCTTCTAGTTCTTCAGCAGGGTTGTCTGTCGGTATTAGAGTACAAGGTGAGATTTTCCCATCGGACTTTATCTGGTAGAGGCTATTTCAGTGTGGTGAGCGTGGGAACTTTCCTAGGAATTGCCTCACAATTGTTTATCCCGAATAGCCTGGTTGTTATCATTGTGGAAAGATTGGTCACCTCTATAGAGCTTGTCCCCACCGAGGGCCGGTTGGGCCTTTAGTTTTGACCACGCAGTCCAGAGTTAGATTTCGTCAATTTGATGCTCATCTTGGTGGGCCAGAGGTAGAGGTTCCTCACACCGTTGCTCCAGGTCAGGCCTTTGCTACCTTCGACTTGTGTTAGTCCCGCTCGTGTTGCGATTCTATCCCTTCTGTCATGTAATTGCTTACATGCCTACCTGCTACTATTTAGTTGTTTGGTTACCTAAATTTTAGTATCGATGTGTTGTTTTATTGGTAGTTTCTTCTTTTGTAGTGGATGGGGGTGAGTTAGCCCTGTGAGGTGTTTTACCCAGAGTTGTGGCTTGTGAGTAGGCTTTGTAGAGCTCACTTCCTGTTTGTTGTGGTGCTAGGCTTGTTTTGAGTCTTCCTTTCTAGCGGTCCTAGATGGTTGTTGCCTAGGCCGTTATCTAGCATGGATAAAGATCTGTGTGATGGTTTGGTGTATTACCGGTAGTTGGGCTGGAGTTGAGATTTTGCCTTAGTTGGGAGATATTGGTTATGCTAGTGTGCATAGATCTGTTTAGCCTCCCGAGTGTCTAGAGTCGACCCTCTTTGTTGATTAGTTTAGGAGGTTGGCAGGTATATAGGTTGTTCCCATCGTCTCCTCTAGTTCCTGGTCCGTTGGGTGTTTTGTTGTATCCCCAGCTCCACTTGGAATAAATCCTGATCGTAGTTCTCTGGATGAGCTCTTGATGTTGGCATCGTGATTGGGTTTTGACTTTAGCACTTCCGACTAAGTGTTGATCGTAACCTCGTGGTTGGGTTGTATTTGTAAGCATTTTGGGTGAGTTGGGCATCCAACCCATTCTTCTCCTGCCTTATTGAATTTGATGTGTAGCTATGAGAAGTAAGGTAATGGCTTCAGGTTCTTATTCGAGAAAGGATTTGTAAGGTTTGGTATGTGTTAAGGAAGGATTTTTGTTTAGTTGAAAAAGAAGGGAGATGACTCTTTGTTTGTGTTTATGTGTCCTAGTAGTTTCCTGAGGTGGTGATGAAGGTTTGCTTTGGGATTGTATGTTGGTGATTCGATTAAGCCGTCTACACATTGCCGTGGGTTTTCCATCGATTGGTTTTTGTTTCAGTAACAGCTGCGGTGTTGGCAACTTGCATATTTAGGCCTAGTTGGCTTGGGTTCTTGAGGGTTCATTGCCAGCATACGGGTTCGACCAAGGCTTTTGTTGGCAGTTTTGAAAGTTGGGGTTCAGAATTATGGCTTGGCAGGTTACATCGGATGGTTCGTGGAAGTTTCTATTTGGTTGCAGCATCCTAGTATCGGGAGGCAGTGGGTGCGGGCAACTTAGCTTCTTTACTTCAGTTATGGATACGGCTAATGGCCTTGGACAACTAGTCCTTGGCTAACCTCTGCAAGAGGCAGGATATTCCAGATTTCAACAGTGTTCCAATTAGTACGAGGTCCTTCTACCATGGTTGGATAGACTCAACGACGTAAGTTTGAGATTTAGCAATGGTGTATGCTTTATGTGGTCAGCTAGTGCGGGTTGAGACTAGTGAGGCTATTTTGAGTTCTGATGATACGTAGAGACTAGTAATCGCCATTCGTTTATCGAGGATTTGAAAGCTTATTTAATTGATTCCTCCGAAGTTGTTGTTTATGTGGGCTTCCAGTGTTCGTTAGACTCGGCCAGTATGGACTTTTAGTTTGTTATGATATATGCTTTGAAGTGGTTGGTTGTTTGCAGAACTAGTAGAGCGGTTGATTCGAGCCAAAGGAATGAGTTGAAAGTATATGCAAAAAGATCTATGGCTAGATGGTAACTTTGAACCCCAGGCACCTTTTTTCCTTTGCCTTCAGGGTGTTTGGGCTTGATATTCATGGCATGCTGGACTTCTTCCTGAGGTGAGATTCGTAAGGTGATTTCACATCCAAATCGTGTTCGAGTGTTCGGAGTAGCAGCAGTGTTTTCTAGAGTTGGGAGCTTGGCTCATGGTTACAGACTTCGTGGTAGGCTTACCACACTTCCTGCAGGATCGTGGTTTTGGTTGGGGTCTTTTGGGCAGGTTGCCCTGGTTTATTCACTTTCAGTTGATTCAAATTTGGCACAGTTCAGTGAGGTTGACTTTGTTCGTTCTACAGTTTGGAAGTTTCTCCGTCAACACAGGGTGTTCTTTCATGCCTTTCCTAACCCTGGTGTGTAAACTTCAGTAGGGTTCAGATGGGTTGTTCTGTTAGGTTCAGTTAGCGAGTTTGATGTTAGCAGAAGTGTTCATTCGTTGGTTGATGGTCAGTCAGGGCAGGTCAATTTAGTTTTCAATGATATTGTACATGTTGTTATCTTGGATGGCAAAGGATAGTAGCCTATATCTTGGCTTGAAACAAAATTGAATAAAATGGGTGACTTTGTTCGTGGTAAAGTATAAGAGGGAACTATAGATCTCCGGTGTGTCAATTGATGCTTCGAGGGTGGTTTGGGTATTCGACTTGTATGCAGCTTCCTATTTGTGGTGCTAAAGGATTTAATTTAGAATAAAAAAAAGGGTTTTGCTGAACAGCGGGTTCATGAGTTAGAGTTTTGGGTTGATGGATTTTCTAGTAAACTTGGCATGGTTTTGAGGATTCGAGTTTTGTGTGTTGATCGCCTTGGTGCTCTGGTTTTGGTGTTGTGTCGATGCTTTTCAGTTGAGATTCTCGAGGTTCAGTTTGGGTTGGAAGATCTTTGGAGGTTGAAATCTAGCTTGGATAGTAAGAATTAAGGCTTGGTTCTGTTCTGTTGGGTGTCGTTCGGTCGTGGAGGCTACCCGGGTTGTTTGAGGGAGTAGTGTGGGCGTTGTATCTGCTATTCTTAAATCTCTAGTGTTTTCTTCTTTCCTGACTTTTGGGGATGAAAGTCTTTTTTTAGTAGTGGATGATGTAGTGACTCTTCTGGTCATGTACGCAATTTCGCCTTTCTTGTACCGTTTGGACTTACCTATAGCGGCCCCAAGTCATTTATGGCTTGTCGGGATTGGTAGTTCGGTGCCCGGGCCATTTGTTTGGTCTTTATTGCTGTTCCTCATTTTAGAGCTTCACATTTAGAAATTGTTGACTTCAGTGAACATTATTGGAAATATCAAAGAATTAAACCAAGGTTCTAGGTCAAAGGAATCCGTTAGACAAAAGTTCGAGTTAAAGAAATGCCTCGTGTAACACCTCGCCTGTTTGGAAGGTTTAAATTAACCCGTACCTTCGGGGTAAGACTAATAGTGTCTAATATACTAAGAAGGATGTTTTATGAGGTATTATAATCGCAATATGATCGTATGATAAGTTTTGAAGTCAAGCAAGTTGCGAAACAAAAGTCGGAAAAAGTTATTGTAAATTCCTTTAAGGAATTCTTTTTAAATTTTGGATAAATGTCTTGGGATGTTTCTCCCAATCTATAAAGAATTAGTGGGCTACCAATATACCAAATTGAAGGTCTACGAGTCTAGTTTCCAACGCACTAAACCGTTCATCCATACGACTTCAGAATAGAGAGATATTCACATTTTTGTAAGGCTGCACAAGCAGGCATATCAAGGTGGGCCCCCCATCCCAAGTCGGTTTAGCTTTATAAAAGCTGATTTCCCTTCGTTTTAACTCATACTTTTAACCCAAAATCTACTGAAAATCAGAGGGAAAGTCCCTAAATAAACCATGGACCTTGATGCTTTCAATTATGAAGTTTAACGGAAGTTGCTCTACGTTGCGAGCTCGTCATTTTGGTGTAGTTTGTCCCATCGATTTCGTGGCGTATCTTCATGGGTGTTATGGCAACGAGCTAGCATATGTTTATCCAGTATTTGGCAGTAACTATGGAGTTATATTGGCAAAGTAAGGATCCCGTACTCTTATCTATTTGTTAAATCGAAATTCTAAGCTTCTAGTCACGAAAAGTTATATTTTCCGATAACTTGTAGTAGTTTCTTGTTGGACTTGGCTCTGTTTGTTGTTCCTGCAAGGAGGAAGGTTGTTTAGCTTGGTATATTGAATATTTTTGTCCAGGAAATCTCTGCCCTACAATCCTCCTTCGTAATTACATGTTCCAGTATCATTTTTACAGCTTTCAGAGCCACGAAGTGGTGTTTTGGATATTGTGGTTCTGTACATCCCCTTTATCTTATTATGTTTGGTTATTGTTGTGGTGTACTAGTTGTGGTAAGGTTCTTGAGGGATTGGGAAGTTTGTGTGATTCTTATTGGGATCACATACGATAGTGATTGGATTGAACAACGTGAAGTACGCCTTGAATTAGTGCCCGGGAGCTCGTCGCTTCTTTGAGATGTGGTTAACATTTTGTTGTTGGATTAAGCTGCCATTTATTATTGTTATTGACATCATTTTATTCTTTGGAGTTAGCTGGTCGCGACTGTGATGTTAACACCTTATTAATTGGCTATGGCTCATTTTTGCAGCCTTGTCAATTCTAGCAATTGTTCCATTACCTTGGTTTGTCAGGCTTCATAGAGACGCCTTTGGGGCTTCCGTTGAAAGTATTTTTTATGTGATTCAGAGCTTCCCGAAGCAGTTCAAGCCTGGACGACACCGTTCCCACAGCTAGTCATCGAATGACAGGTAGGTTATGGATTTCCATTACGTAGACTCTGCGTATATATGCTATAAATGCATTAATTAACACCCTTGGGTGGGTTGTTATAGGTTGGAACCCCAGACCTTGTCTTTCTTGTTCGTCTGTTTAATTCATACGTTGTTTGTAGTAATCGCGTAGTATTGTGTATTACCCTTGTGGTCCTGTGTGGCCTTGTATCGACTCTGCAACATAGATGGTGGGTTATTTGGGGTATGTCCGCGAGTCCCGGACATAGAGATGATCCTTTTAGGCTGGTTATGTCTGCTGAGTAGCTGCTGGGTCTGTGCAGGGCTGATAGGAGTTATTGTGAGCTGTTGGGCTACTTTTATATTTGTGTGCAGGCATATCATCCATGAAAAAGGTTTTCCCCTGCATGTTTTACTACAACTTTGGCTGCGAGCCACTACCGTCAGTTTTCCTAAATTTGCATGTCCCCGGGGGTCCGTTTTTGGTACTGTTGATGATAAAAAAAAGGATTTTTGGATGTTCGCACTGCTTTTATTACTGGTATCGGTCTCTGCCAGGTAGAGCACCAGACTTGATTTTATTACTGATACTAGTCTCTGTCGGATGGAGCATTAGACTTGATTTACAATAGTTTTCGACCCGGTTATGCCCGGGCATGCTTGGAGGGGTTTTTGAGGCATTATCCACTACTTTAGTCCTGGACATGGTCTGGGCATGCATATTTGAGACTGGGTTTCTATCTTGATCCCGAACTTGCTTCCAGATGACATGTCTTGGTACTGAGTTTTAGTATGGGGTCCGGGACCTCCATGGACCTTGACGCTCCGGGCTTGGGGTTTCAGGCTACGTGTGCCAGAGGGAGGGTATACGGTGGAGTAGAGGTATACGGGTAGTGTCCTTCCATGGAACCTACCTGCAGGGCCTGTTCGGCACCGGAGGGGGTACATACAAAGATACCATTTCACCTGAGATCTTCATACATCATATCATTCATTGTTTGAGGCTCCACCCTTGTTTGCTGTTTGTTGATTGTACGCTCTGGTAGTATGGGATATCAAAGGGTTTGTTTTCACTTGTTTGTGTTTCTCAGTTTTATGGGAGGCCGGGGGACTGTAGGTAGACTATATTTACTCCTGTCTTTATTTAGAGTTTGTCTTGGCACTCGATTAGCGAAGGATTAGTGATGGTTAACCTGTTGAGGCTTCAGTTGTGGGATGTCTGATTATTGAGAGGTCTAGGGAGTCCTATCTTATTGAGGCACTTTTGTGTGGCCTTCTGAGCAGAGTATAAGATTCTGGTTCTATTCTTATGGGAAGTTGAGTGGTATCTCTCGGTTATTATGGTCTAGTAATTTCATCCTAGGGTTGTACTTGTGAGGTGATTCCCTGGTTATGCTATCAGGTGATTGGATTGGTGTTATGATTTCCTTATACTTGTTTATTCCATTTTGAGTATGTTAGACTGCTTTTCGTCTTTTCCTTTTACTTGAGGTTACCGGTATACCACCATTTTCTCAATTCTCTCTCTACTTACTTATATTGTTGTGCAAGGACTCCATGTGTGTTCTCCTTTCCTTCACCTGTGATTCTGTGTAATTGTATCTCTGTGCTAGCATGTTTTACTTGTAGCTTTTGGTTGTCTATTCTCTGTGCTAGCTCCTTGTGCTTCCTTTATTGATTCAGTGACTGATTTCTTGCTATCTGTTACTTACTACTTTTATATATTATATGCGCTCAATTGGCCGATGATGCCTACTGAGTACCCATTGTTTTGTCATCTATTAACGGCGAAAGCTCAGCTAATATCTGCACAAAAAAGTGCAGAAGTGTAGTATGAGCACCAAAACCACGGGTACTCAGTAGGTATCATAGGCCGACTGAGCGCATATAAGATATAAAAGCAGTAAGTAACAGATAGCAAGAAAGCAGTCACTAAGGCAATAAGCAAGGCACAAGGAGCTAGCACAGATCATCCATAACCAAGAGCTTCAAGTAACACATGCTAGCACAGAGATACAATTACACAGAATCACAGGTGAAGGAAAGGAGAACGCACCTGGACTCCTTGCACAACAATATAAGTAAGTAGAGAGAGAGTTGAGAAAATAGCGGTATACTGGTAACCTCAAGTGGAAGGAAAAGACGGAGAGCAGTCTAACATACTCAAAAATGGAATCAACCAGTATAAGGAAGTCATAACACCAATCCAATCACATGATAGCATAACCAGGGAATCACCTCACAAGTACAACCCTAGGATGAAATAACTAGGCCACAATAATCGAGAGATACCACTCAGCTTCCCACAAGAATAGAACCAGAGTCTCACACTCTGCTCAGAAGGCCACACAAAAGTGCCTCAATAAATTAGGACTCCAAATCCCTCTCAATAATAAAAAATCCCCAACCAAAGCCTCAACAGCTAGCCATCACTAATCCTTCAAGAACCGGGTGCCAAGACAAGCTCTAAGTAAAAACAGGAGTAAATATAGTCTACCTACAGTCCCAACAGCCGCCCATACAACCGAGGAACACAATCAAGTGAAAGCAAACCCTCCGACATCCCATACTACCAAAGCGTACACTGAACACACAGCAAACAAGGGTGGAATCCAATGCATGATATGATATGATATGAAATAGAACCTCTGTATGTACCTCCTCCGGTGCCAATCGGGCCCAGCAGGCAGGTTCCATGGAAGGACTCAGCCTGTATACCTCTACTCCACCGTGTACCCTTCCCTCTGGCGCACGCAGCCCGAAGCCCCAGGCCCGGAGCGGCAAGGTCCATGGAGGTCCCCGACCCCATACTAAAACTCAGTGTCAAGACATGTCATCCGGAAGCAAGTCCGGGATCAAGATAGAGACCGAGTCTCAAGTATGCATGCCCAGACCCCGTCCAGGACTAAAGTAGTAGAAAATGCCTCAAAAACCCCTCCAAGGGTGCCCGGGCATAACCGGGTCTAAAATTGTAGTAAATCAAGTCTAGTGCTCCGCCCCGCAGAGACTAGTATCGGTAATAAAATCAAGTCTGGTGCTCTGCCCTGCAGAGACTAGTATCAGTAATAAAATCAAGTCTGGTGCTCTGCCCCGCAGAGACTAGTACTAGTAATAAAATCAGTGCGAAAACATCCAAAAATCCCTTTTTCTATCAACAACTGTACCAAAAATGGGCCCCCAAGGCCATACAAATTTAGGAAAACTGTCAGTAGTGGCTCACAGCCAAAACTGTAGTAAAACATGCAGGGGAAAACATTTTTCATGGATGATATGCTCGCACACAAATATAAAATTAGCCCAACGGCTCACAACAATTCCTATCAGCCCTGCGCAGGCCCAATAGCTACTCAGCAGACATAACTAGCCTAAAAGGATAATCTCTATGTCCGGGACTCGCAGACATTCCCAAATAGCCCACCATCTATGTTCCAGAGTCAATACAAGGCCACACAAGACCACAAAGGTAATATATATTACTACATGAATACTACAAACAACGTATGAAACAGACGGACGAAAGGCGGACAAGGTCTGGGGTACCAACCTATAACAACCCATCCAAGGCTGCTAATTAATGCAGTTATAGCCTATATATGCAGAGTATAGATAGGGGAAAACCATAACCTACCTGTCATCCCATGACTAGCTGCGGGAATGGCATCGTCCAGACTCGAACAGCTCCAGGAAGCTTTGAATCACATAAAACAAATACTTTCAGCTGAAGCCCCAAAGGCGTCTTTATGAAGCCTGACCAACCAAGGTAATGGAACAATTGCTAGAATCGACGAGGATGCAAGAACGAGCCATAGCCATTTGATAAGGTGTTAATGTCACACTCGCGACCAGCCAACTCCAAAACATAAAATGAGGTCAATAACAATAAGAAATGGCAGCTAAATCCAACAATAATATGTTAACCACATCTCAAAGGAGCGACGAGCTCCCGAGGCACTATTTCAAGGCGTACTTCACGTTGTCCAATCCAATCACTATCTTATGCGATCCCAAAAAGAATGGAACAATTTCCCAATACCTCCAGCACCTTACCACAACCAGAACACCACAACAATAACCAAACATAACAAGATAAAGGGGCTGTCCAAAGCCACAAATCCAAAATACCACTTCGTGGCTCAGAAATCCATAAAATAATACTAGAACATATAATAACGAAGGAGGATCGTAGGGGAGATATTTACTTGACAAAAATATTCAAAATTCCAAGATTAACAACCTGCCTCCTTGCAAGAACAACAAACAGATCCAAAATCAACAAGAAACTACTACAAGATATCGGCAACAACAACTTTTCATAACTAGAAGCTTAAAATCTTGATCCAACAAATAGATAAGTATACGGGATCCATACCTCACCAAAATAACTCCATAGCTACTTCCAAATACTCAGAAAACACCTGCTAGCTCTCTGCATCAACACCCATGAAGATACGCCATGAAATCGACGGGGAAAACTATACCAAAATGACGAGCTCGCGACGTAGAGCTACTTTCGTTAAACTTTCGAATTGAAAGGATCAAACTCCATGGATTATTTATGGACTCTCCCTATGATTTTCTGAAGCTTTTGGGTGATTTTTATGAATTAAAACGAAGCTGGAACACCTTTTATAAAGCAAAACCGACTTAGGATGCGGGCCCCACCTTGACGTGTCTGCTTGCGCAGTCTTACAAAAACGTGAATATCTCTCTATTGTAAAGTCGTATGGACAAACGGTTTAGTGCGTTGGAAACTAGACTCGTAGACCTTCGATTTGGTATATTGGGGGCCCGCTAACTCTATATAGATAGGGAGAAACACCCCAAGACATTTAACCCAAATTTGAAGAGAATTCCTTAAAGTAATTTACAATAACTTTTTCCGACTTTTGTTTCGCAACTTGCTTGACTTTAAAACTTATCATACGACCATTTTGCCATTACAATACCTCATAACACATCCTTATTAGTATATTAGACACTATTAGTCTTACCACTAAGGCACGGGTTACTTTAAACCTTCCAAACGGGCGAGGTGTTACATGAGGCATTTCTTTAACTCAAACTTTCGAGTAAGGGATTCCTTTGACCTAGAACCTTGGTTTAATTCTTTGATATTACCAAGAATGTTGTCAGAAGTCAACGATTTCCAAAGTTGAAGCTCTAAAATGAGGAACGGCCATAAAGACCAAACAAATGGCCCGGGCACCGAACTACCGGTCCCGACAAGCCATAAATGACTTGGGCCACTACAAGTAAGCTCTAATGGTACAAGAAAGGCGAACACGTGTAAATGACCGGAAGGGTCATTACACATATATGGTAAGAAAAATATATATTTTAAAAATTTAGATCCTAAAATATACGATTTGATAAAAATAAATGGTAAAAGAGTTGTCTACCCGGTACATTATTGGATAATTTTTTTTATTTTCTTTCTAGAATCATAGTTGAAATAATACACATTTGATTCTTATAATAGTAAGCCAACTAGGATTTCTTATCTTTAGCCACTATATTTTTTCTATAGAAACGTCTCAACTTGCAAAGTGCAAAATTTCCATCACATTCTTCTTTTTTGTTTTCTCTCTCAATTTTTATTGATTGACCAATAAAAAAATTAAAATTGGATTTAAAAACAACTCCTCTGTGTCACAAAGGTAGATGTAAGGTCTGTTAGTACATTGAGTATGTTGTTATTGCATAATTATTTCTTGTGAATCGAAGATCTATCAGAAATAGTCTCTCTACCTCATAAAAATAGGGATAAGGTCTTTGAGTACACTGAGTATGTTATTGTTATATAATTATTTCTTAAATAGAAAAAAAGAGATTTTTTATTGATTGATTTTGGGGAAAAAAATTATGGAGGACTTGAAAAACAGGATTCATGCAAACACCATTTAAGGTATGTACCATAGTTCATTTATATGATGACTCTTTTGGTCATATTTGTGTTTATACATTTATTGTACTATTAGAACTTTTCTGTAGCGGTCCCAAGTTATTTATGGCTTGCTGGGACCGATAGTTTGGTGCTCTAGTCGTTCGTTTGGTTGTTTTACCCTTTTTCCTGTTTTAGAGATTTAACTTAGAATATCATTGACTTTAGTCAACATTCTTAGCTAACGTGCTCGGAATCAAATTACGACAGTTCAATTAGCTCCAGAGCATTGAGTTTGGTCTAGTTAGACCTTCAATTGATGCCTGAGAACTTCCGTTGTGGGTTTTGTATGGTTTTCTCTGTTTTCAGGCCATTTAGAGTTGAAAGTGTAACTTTGGGTGACTTTCGATGATCAGAGTGTCAGATTCGAAATCCGACGATTCCATCAGCTCCGAAATAATGAGTTTGGGCTGGAAAGGTGGTTGGTTTGGGTTTTGGGTGAGCCGGACTCATTTTGAGCCTTTGAGTTCCTTTTTGTTAGTGTTGAATTGGGTCAACATTTCTCTGAAACGACCTCGTATGGAAGTTTTATCAATCTTGTTGGGTCCGGAACGTCGTTTCCACTCTGTTAGCATTATTGGTTTTTGAATATCGGTTTCCGATTGTGCTCAGAATGCCCTGTGGAATTTTCAAAAAGTTGTAGAAAATTGTGCAGGCCAGGCCTTCAGCGCCATCGACGCTGGCCCAGCGCGATCGTGCTCCAGCGCATTTTGGCTGGCCAGCGCGATAGCGCTAACTGGGCGTCGATAGCGCTGGCCTTTTTCCAGCTGCTTTATATTTTAGCCATTTCATTTTTCTAGCACTTTTCTCCTAGCTTTCTCACTCTAAAAACATTTATACACTCTCCTAAATTGCTCTTGATCAGTTCTAGCCTCGGGAAATTGATTGTTCATCGTTGATTCGTGGTTCTTCACTTGGTAAGCTTTCTTCCCCAAACTTGATTCCTCTTGTTTCTCCTTTTAAATCCTCCATTGTTGCTCATTTCAAAAGCTTGGAAAATTGTGTAGTTGCTGCCTCCTAGCTCGTGCATGTTCGTGGGGTTGAAGAATTCTTCATTTTGGCTTAAATTCCATCACTTTGGTGAGTAATTCCTTGCCTAATTTACAGTTTTTAGTCTTAAAATTCCATCTTTAAACTCCAACTTGAGCGGGCTATTTTGGCACCCTTCTCTTGGCCAATTGTGCTCAAATTTGGAGCATGCCTTCTTGGCATCGTGATGGTCATCGTGCTCTTTTTCATTTTTGGTTTGGGTTATGAGTTCTGCGGGCCCGCTTTTGTCCTAGATTTTGACCCGGCTACAATTGTAGCGATATGGGTACCATTAGTCTCATCTTAATGTATTATCAATGTTTTTGATAGTTTGACCATCGTTCAGGGTCCCTCGGAGTGATTCGGGCTTGGATGTGTTATTCGGGCAGCTTGTCGTTGTACGACAGGTAGGTTACGGTCTAAACTCCTAGACTTAGAATATATCAGATAAAATTGTACTAGCTGGCATCCTTGTGTTGGGTTATTAGGTTGGTAACATATACCTTGACTTCTTTATTCATGTCCGACCTACTTTCCTTCCCCCGATGTTTGTAGTACTTGCTTATACATTTTATTCACCCTTGTGGTCTTGTGAGGCCTTGTTGACTCTGGAACATAGAAGGTGGGTTTTTGGGAAGGTCCACGAGTTCCGGACATAGAAATATCTTTCTAGTCTGGTTATGCTTGCTGAGTAGCTTTGGAGCCGTGCAGGGCCGTTAGGTTGATTGTGAGCTGCTGAACGGCTATTTGTGTTGGTCATTCATTTCCATGCATATAAAGAGGATTTACCCATATTTTACTATGGTTTTGGCTTCGACCCTACTGGTATTGTCTTTCTAAACTTTGCATGGCCTCGGGAGCCCGTTTTCGATTGAAATAAATTGGAAATGGTTTGGCTTAATTTGTGAATCTTCTTGGGGTAAGAGGAGGTTATATTATGATTTCTATCACTAGTTTTTCTATTAATGCTAAACTCGGTAGGGCCAGGGTGCTAGTTGAGTTTTCTACTGATTTGGGGTGATTTTAGTCTTGATCGGACCGAGCACCTGAGATGACTTTCTACTGTTTTAGACCTGGTTATGCTCGGGCACCCTTAGAGGGGTTTTTGAGACATCTTTTCATTACTTTTGTCCTTGACAGGGTATGGGCATGCATATTCGAGACTGGGTCTCTATCTTGAACCCTGACTTACTTTCGGATGACATATTTCGATACTGAGTTTTAGTATAGGGTCCAAGACCTCCATAGACCTTGCTGCTCTAGGCGTGGGGCTTTGGGCTGCGTGTCCGAAGGAAGGGTATACGACAGAGTAGAGGTATACAGGCAGTGTCCTTCCATGGAACCTACCTGCTGGGCCTGATCGACATCGGAGGGGGTGCATACAGAGATACCATTTCACCTGAGATCTTTATGCATCATATCATTCATTGTTTGAGGCTCCAATCTTGTTTGCTGTTTGTCGATTGTACGCTTCGGTAGTATGGGATGCCAGAGGATTTATTTTCACTTGTTTGTGTTCCTCGATTGTATGAGCGGCCGGGGGACTGTAGCTAGACTCTTATTATTTATTTACAGAATTATTCCCTGTTACGACTAGGTTGTTGATTTCTGGATTTGAGATTGATATGATTAGTTCGATCATTGATTTCTATTTTCCCGAGCATGTCTATCTCTACTCTTCGCTCCCTTTTTCCTTATACTTGAGGTTACCGGTATACCATCCATTCCTTAAACTTATTATGTATATAGTGTTATTGCAAGGATCCCAGGTGCATTATTTCTTGCTTACACCTGTGCCTGTTGCGTTTATATATTCTATTTGCTAGCCTTGTATGTTGTTTTGTTGACTTCCCTCTGGGCTAGTTCCTGTGTACTTTTTGTTGATTTCTGTGACTACTTGCTTCAATTCCATTTGTTACTACGTTTTTATCTTATATGTGCCTAGTCGGCCTATGATACCTACTGGGTACCTTATGCTTCACATTTAGTACTCATACTACACTCTGCATCTTCTGGTGCAGATCCTAGTGTGGGCCATCACCGTTAGCTTGTGGAGACTCGTGCGAGGTGCTACTTTTGGTGATATTCTGGACTGAGGGTGAGCTCTTGGCGACCGGAGCTTAACTTTTAGTTTATCTTTTGATTATGTACTCTACTTCTACTCAGAGACAACTTTGTGTATATATTGTTTTGGACCCTTGTACTCCTTATGTAGATCTGGCTCTTATACGCTATGATACCAGGTTTTGGGGTTTGGTTTAGCTTCCGCTTTATATTTATATTATCCCTGTTATCTATTTTTTTCATCTTGTACCCTTGCTTCCGCTTATTTAAACTGTTCTTCCGCTTGGATTGTTGGGTAATAGTCCATTACTAACCGTTCTGGGATACATAGATTAGTTCGCCTACTGGGGGGTTGTAGGTTCTATCATGACCAAGAAATCGGGTCGTGACAGCTTAGTATCAGAGCCCTAGGTTCACCGGTGTCATCGATATAGGAGCTAATGTCTAGTAGAGTCCCACGGATCGGGCTGGAGACGTCCGTACTCAATCCTTGGGAGGCTATAATGATATCTTAGAAAAAATTGGACTTTTCTTATTTCTATATCGTGCGTAGTATCCTTGAAAGTTTATGAAAATCTTACTTACTCTGGTTCACTCTTTCGCAGATAGTTCATACGAGATCTTTAACTTCTGGCGGAGGAGAGCCTCCTGCCCCTGCACCTCCAACTCCAGCTAGGGTCGGGGTGGTCGTAGGGGTAGAGGTAGGGGTCGTGGATGCCCAGAGCAGCGACACCTGCTAGAGCTGCTAGAGTTGAGGTAGAGCCCGAGTTTGACTACGAGCCAGAGTTAGTTCCAGAGCAGCAGCATATGGGACTGGGGGCAACCCAGGTGCCACCAGTTCCAACACCAGTTTCTATGCCAGCTTCAGCCCCATCTCAGTCTTCAGATATTAGGGGTTTACTTGTTCAGCTATTGGGTATGATTGGAGACCGACCTTTTGAGTAGCACATACACTCGCTAAGGGGGCAGCCCTGGGTGTTCAGAGTTCAGGAGCGCAGCCTGCTACTATGTCTCCCTGTGCTGAAGTTGTTCCGATCCCTTCAATTGCACAACCTCTTGCTCCTCGCCCAAATACGACAGATGGAGAGAAGAAGGCCTTGGGTAGATTTTTGAAGTTGGCACCACCGAGATTTGCTGGTACATCAGGTTAGGGCTCGCATGATTTTATTACTACATGCGAGGAGATGCTACACCATATGGGTTTGTTGGAGACTCACGGAGTCGGTTACACTACGTATCAGTTATGATAGAGGGCACAAGGTGCTTGCAGATCTTCTATATTTCCTCCTTTGACTTGGTCTGAGTTCTATGAGGTCTTTATGGCCATGGTCCTGCCTCAAAGTGATCGTGAGCATCGCAGGGAGCAGTTTACTCGGCTTATGCATGATTCTATGACTGTCTCAGAGTATGAGACCCGTTTCCATCAACTAGCACAATTTGGAGCTATGATCATTCCTACCAAGGCAGATAGGATTCATAGATTTGTATAGGGTTTGAGGCCAAAGATTAGGCAGCCAGCTGAGATATTGCTTGTCGATGGTTGGTCATTTCAGGCTATCACAGACTATGCCCATACTGTGGAGGACTTACAACGACATGATAAAGGGGGCCAGAGATAAGAGGCCCCGACATCAGGGTGGCTACAGCGGTTCCAGGCATGGTGGTAGAGGTTCAGGTGAGTGGGACTGGGTTATCAGCCACAGCAGCACCAGGGTCAGTCCAGCAGATCAGTTCAGGTTTCACTTCAGACTTTCGATAGTACCCAGTTTGAGCAGGGTCAGAGCAGCCATCAGGGCTATAGCGGTCAGTCTTCGAAGGGTATAGCTTCTGGGGCATCAGGCCATATGTGCTGGTTTATCCCGACAAAGTAGGTCATCAAAGGCTTGTTTTACTTATGGTGTGATTGGTCAATTTGCTAGAGATTTCCCCCAGCAGGGTACATGGCAGCCGACCGAGCCTTTATGAGCAGTTCAGCCTCCGGCTAGAGGGGGAGGTGGTCAGGCTAAGGGTGGTGCTCTGCATGGCAGAGCAGGTGGTAGGGATGTCGTTCGGGTAGGTGGAGGTCGTTCAATGCGGTCCCTGGGAGACCGGAGGCAGAGGCCTAGGATGCTATGATTAAAGGTACAATTTATGTATGCCATCAGTCTGCTATGACTTTATTTGATCCTGGATGCACTTGTTCATATGTATCTGCCTACTATCTACCTTGTTTGGGGTTGGCTAGTAAGCCATTGTCTGTGTCTGTTTCTGTTTCAACCCCATTAGGAGATTCTTTAGTAGTGGATCAGATATTGAGATCCTGTGTGATATCTATTGGTGATTTAGATACTTGGGGTGATTTGATGATCATTGATATGTTAGATTTTGTTGTCATACTGGGCATGGACTGGTTATCCCCTCACCGTGCATTTTTGGATTGTTATGCCAAGACCATTACCATAGCCATGCCCGGTGTATCCCCGATTGTGTGGCAGGGTTCTGTTAGCCTTGCACCATCTGGGATCATCTCTTGTCTTCGAGCTACAAAGTTGATTTCCCATGGGTGTTTAGCTTACCTAGCATATGTCAAAGATGCTAGTGCTGACCCTTTATCTCCTGAGTATGTTCCTGTGGTTAGAGACTTCCTGGGTGTGTTTTCTACCGACTTTCCAGGCCTTCTACCTGAGAGGGATATTGATTTTAAAATTGAGTTAGAGCCGGGCACTAGGCTTATTTCTATTCCTCCCTACCATATGGCTCCTGCTGAGTTGAGAGAGCTTAAGGAGCAGCTCTAGGATTTCTTAGCTAAGGGGTTTATTAGGCCAAATGTGTCTCCTTGGGGTGCTTCTGTTCTCTTCGTGAAGAAGAAGGATGTGTCGATGTGGATGTGTATTGACTATTGATAGTTGAATAAGGTGACAGTGAAGAATAGATATCCAATGCTGAGGATTGATGACTTGTTTGATCAGCTCCAGGGTTCAGCCATGTTTTCGAAGATTGATTTGAGGTCCGGCTACCATCAATTGAGGATTAGGGCTGAGGACATCCCTAAGACAGCATTCAGGACACGTTATTGCCACTATGAGTTCCTGGTGATGTCTTTTGGGTTGACTAATGACCCCGTAACCTTTATAGACTTGATGCATAGGGTGCTTAGCCCATATCTGGATCTATTCGTGATAGTCTTCATTGATGACATTCTGATATACTTGAGGAGTAGGGAGGAGCATGCACAATATTTGAGGATTGTACTTAAGACTATGAGAGATCACCGGCTTTATGCCAAGTTCTCAAAGTGTGAGTTTTGGCTTGAGTCAGTTGCATTCCTACGGTGGTGAGAGGTTAGCTCAGATTTACATTCGTGAGGTTGTTCAGTTGTATGGGGTCTCAACTTCTATCATTTCAGACCGCGGCACGTAGTTCATATCTCAGTTCTGGAGAGCTATACAGAGGGATTTGGGCACGTAGGTTCAGCTTATTACCGCTTTCCATCCTCAGACAGATGGCCAGTCCGAAAGGACTATTCAGGTCCTAGAGGACATGCTATGGGGTTGTGTACTTGACTTTGGAGGTTCATGGGATCAGTTTGTGCCTTTGGCCGAGTTTGATTATAATAATAGTTTCCATTCGAGCATCGACATGGCACCTTTCGAGGACTTATATGGTAGGCATTGCAGATTGCCAATTGGTTGGTTTGATGGGTTAGAGTCTAGACCGCAGAGTACATATTTGCTTAGCTATTTCTTGGAACGAGTCCGTTTGATTCAGGATAGACTTAGAGCAGCCCAGAGTAGGAAGAAGAGCTACGCTGATCATAGACTTCGTGCCTTGGAGTTCAGTGTTGGTGACTTAGTTTTCCTTCGAGTATCGCCCAAGAAGGGCGTGATAAGATTTGGTCAGCGGGGTAAGCTTAGCCCCAGGTTTATTAGGCCGTTTGAGATTCTACAGAGGGTTGGTAGTGTTGCCTACATGTTGGCTTTGCCTTCGATGTTTTCAGCTGTTCACCCAATTTTTCATGTCTCGTTATTGCGTCGGTATATGCCAGATGAGTCTCATATGTTGCATTGGGATTTGGTTCAGTTAGACGAGAGTTTGTCATTTGTTGAGGAGCCGATAGCTATTCTAGCCAGAGATATTAGGAGGTTGAGATCTAGAGAGATTCTGGTTGTGAAGGTTTTGTGGAGAAATTGTCTGATCGAGGAGGCTACTTGGGAGACCAAAAGTGAGTTGCGTGCTCAGTATCCATAGGTTTTCGAGCCTTCAGATACTCCCTTCTTCTTGACTTTCAAGGACGAAAGTTTTTTTAGTAGTGGATGTTGTGATGACCCTTCTGGTCATCTTAGCATTTACGCATTTATTGTACTGTTAGAGCTTTTCTATAGAGGCACCAAGTCATTTATGGCTTGCTGGGACCAGTAGTTTGATGCCCTGGTCATTCATTTGGTTGTTTTGCCCTTTTTCCTGTTTTAGAGCTTTAACTTAGAATATCGTTGACTTTAGTCAGTATTCTTAGCTAACGTGCTCGGAATGAATTCTGACAGTTCCGTTAGCTCCAGAGCATTGAGTTTGGTCTAGTTGGACCTTCAGTTGAGGCCTGAGAACTTTTGGTGTGGGTTTTGTGTGGTTTTCTCTATTTTCAGGCCATTTGGAGTTGAAAGTGTAACTTTGGGTGATTTTCGATGATTAGAGTGTTAGATTCAAAATATGACGATTCCATCAGCTCCGGAATGATGAGTTTGGGTTAGGAAGGTTGTTGGTTCAGGCTTTGGGTGAGCCGGACTCATTTTGAGCTTTTGAGTTCCTTTTCGTTAGTGTTGACTTGGGTCAACATTTCTCCAAAACGACCTCGTATGGAAGTTTCATTGATTCCATTGAGTTCGGAATGTCGTTTCCACTCTGTTAGCATTATTGGTTTTTGAATATCAATTTCCGATTGTGCCTGGAAATCCTCGTGGAGTTTTCAAAAAGTTGTAGAAAATTGTGCAGGCCAGGCCTTCAGCGCCATCGATGCTAGCCCCGTGGGATCGCGCTCTAGCACATTTCGGCTGGCCAGCGCGATAGCGCTTCCTCATGGTAGGTTGTCCAGGCCTCTCTTAGTGATTTCCAGCCGGGACATAAAGACCACTTCTATCGTTCTTGTATCCATCCTTTTTGTGCCAGTCACCATCTCTGTAACCGGACCAATTGTAGTAATCATCTCTATCTCTATTCCGACCTTGATTTCCTTGGCCAGACGCCCGGAAACCCGCCCCTTGATCATTCACATAACTAACCTCCTCTTCGGATAAGTAATCGTCTGGCCTAGGTGCTTTACCTTGTGAACCGATGGCTTTTACCTTCTCTTCTCCCTCATCCAGGAATCTCTTTGCCAGTAACCCAACTGTCGTGTCCATCTCTGCAACTTCCTGTTTGAGGTCTTGCAATTCATTTGGATCCAAGGACTTACCAACTGCGTATGTACCTACTAGGGTCTCTGACTCTCTGGTGTACCATGCTCTGTTGGTCTTGATAACCTGATCAAGCATCTCTGAAGGTTTATCATATGAGTTGTCCATGAATGCCCCAACAGTTACAGTGTCAGCTACTGCTTTGGTATTGGCGTTCAGTGCTTTGTAAAAAATTTCCATCAGATGCCTTGAAGGGATTCTGTGTCTCGCAACTTGCTTCAATTTCTTCTTGAACCTTAGCCAAGCCTCATATAACGCCTCTGCAGGTAGATGCTTGAAATTATAGATCTCCTATTTCAATTGCAACATCCTTGATGGAGGAAAGAATCTCTCCAAAAATTGGGTCTTCAACTCGTGCCATGTGTATATGGAATTATCGGGCAGTTCTGAGAGCCAAACAGTTGCCTCGTCGGTTAATGAGAATGGAAACAACCTCAGTCTAATAGCATCTTGCCCCACTCCTGGCATACTATACGCCTTGCAAATCTGAGTAAAATTCTGCACATGACGATTTGCATATTCTGTAGGTTTTCCAGCATACAGTCCCTTATTATTCATCATCTGTATCATGGTGATGGTGATGTCAAATTTCGCCCCCTCAGTCAGTGGTGGCAACACTATGGGTCCAGAAATGCCCAATTCCTCCTCCTCATCATAATCATCATAATCATAATAGCGAGGGGCTTGCCTGGGTTGCTGCATCTGTCGACCCCTATTCTGTCGTGGCGCGACTGGTCCTCTAGGCAAATTTTGGTGAGCTGCCCTGTCTGCTGCTGCTTGGGCCTTTAGTGCAGCTTGATGAGCAGCTTGTTGTCGAGCCTGCCTTGCTTGCTCAGCCGCCGTATTTTGAGCTGCGAGGTCTGCTGCAAGTGTAGCATCTTCAGCGACAAGAGCATCTTCTTCTTCCTTTTTTCGTTGCTCATCCTCGGCCAACAACCGGGCTGTGATCTGCTCCTGTGTCTCGTGCTCTCCATCTTTAGCCATATTTCTTAAGGTTTTGGAGAGCTCAGGATCATATGGGATCAAGGGATTGCCTTGACTGCTTGTACTGGGCATGCACAAGTGTGCAACCTGTAGATCAAAACAAAAACAACAGAAAAAGTAAAATCAGGAAATAAGGACTAATAGTGAAATAAACACAATCTCTCTTAATCCTAAACCGTATTCCCCGACAATGGCGCCAAAATTTGATACGCCCAAATTACACCTCCTTTTAGAAGCGTAAGCGGTCGCTGATCAAATATAGAACCCAACGAAGGTTGGGGTCGATCCTATAGGGAATATGGTAGGACTATGGTCGAGTAATGTTTACTCACGCTTTTAGTCATTTATTTCCCTTGAAAGTTTTTTTTAAAGTAACAAGTAGTAATTGTAACTAGAATGTAAACAAGTAACACGTGACAATCTTAAGAGTTGTAATCAATGGGTGAGATGACTAGGGTAGTGTTCCCCATGAGATCATAACTTAGTAAGGCTTTGTACTTAGTAAACTAGTTTGGTGCTTAGCATGTAAAATCGGTAAGTTAGGTTCACCTAAATTCTTGGTCCGACAGATAGATGAATTTCGCCACACGCCTTGGTCCGTCCGTGGGTGTATGCTGTACTAACCCTTACCCTGGATCCCAGATTAGCTATTTCCGGACAAGGTCAAGCTATTAGATAAGGGTTGGTAGCCTCAAATCTCTATTGTTAAACAACCCTTTTCCCATCCATTACCTCCTTGGTCCGGCAAGTAAGGATAAGGCGAGTTCTAACGTTGCGCACCGTTTAAAGGCAATCAAAGCGAAGTGAAGAACAATACATGCATAAACACTGCCCTAGAGTACCCAAGTACTTTGCCTACTTCGTTAATCCTTCATGGTTTCCACAACCCTAGTTGTGGATTTAGCTACTCATGTTCATAAGTAAACAATCAAGAGTTATTGGTGTGTTCATGATCATATACTTACAATAGGAGTTAAAGAAATCCGGAATCTTGAATGGATGAAGATGGAAGTAAGAACAATAGACTATGAATGTGTATAACTCTCAAAAACCAAGAACAAACCAATATCACAAGTTTCGAATGTGTTTCCTCCAAAGTAACGAGCATAAAACATAAAATAAAACCTAGGAAAGGTATTTATAGACAGTAAAAATCCTATCCTAATTAAACAAGAAACTGGCATCGGCAGCTTCGACGGACACAGTCTACGGTCCGTGGAAGTTTCTACGGGTCATCGTCAGCACTCGTGAAACTCAGAGTATTTGTCATCCTGTAGGTTCCTTTCCACGAGAGCAGTCTATGACTCGTGACTTGAATCACGGATCATGGAATTGAGTCGTAGACCTCAGATAGTTTTCTCTTTTTCTGATTAGGTTCCACGAGCAGGAATCACGGCTCGTGACCAGGTCCACGGCTCGTGGAAACTTTCTGTGGAACTCAGAAATTTTCTCCTTCTCCGATTAGGTTCCACGGGCAGGAATCATGACTCGTGAATAGGTCCATGGCTCGTGAAAACCTTCCGTGGAACTCAGGCCCCAGCTACATCGGCAGTATTCTTTCCACGACTGACTTCCACGACTCGTAGAATAATCAACGACTCGTGGTCTTGAGTCGTAGAAGTCAGTTTCAAACAAAATATCAGTATTTCTCTCCACTTAAGTCTTCGAGCCATGTTTTCCTGCACAAGACTCAAAAACACATCAAAGCTACTAAAAATCGCTAAAGAACATGCTCAAATTCCAAGTTTTAAGCATCAAAAGTGCCGCAAAACCATGGCACATCAAAGAAAATAAACTAGCAATTCAATAACAATCTCAATATTATTAAAAATAACCTGCAAAAAATCCCTCCCTAGGACCTGAAAGTCATCCTACCAAAATATTCTACCCAAAACTGTCTAGAAAATACGGGGATGAAACCCCAAAATAAACAAGAGTCTAAGCCCGAAACAAGTGGGCTATAACTGAAATGAAGAGACCAAGGTAGCTCGATCGAAGAAACTTACTCTTGATATCTGGAAACATTGGGACTATAGGTGAGGTCGCGTGTCAGCCGCTGGAAGATTGCCTGTACCCACAAAAAGAAAAGCAAGTGCAGAATCAGTACACAAACACCGTGTACTGGTAGGATCATCGGCCAACTCCAATAAACATAATATAAACAGTAAACCATAACATAGTAAGGTACAAGAACCAAATATAAACCATTGACCACACCCAAAACAAAAACATATACCCATTTTCACATAAACCAGACCCACCAAAGAACCCCCTAACATTACCTAAGTGTTAGACATGCAATCCCGGTCTACACTAAGACCAACTCACATTTTAAATGAATCACTCGACCTCTTATGGATCACAAGTAGAATTCAAAATTCAGAAATACAACCCAGTCCACTCATGGAACTATCGAAAGCAAACAACAATGCAATGAAATAAACCTATACCAGGCGTGGTACCCGAGCAAACCATTAGTATACCCATACGAAGCATGGTACCCGAGCCAACCGTTAGTAATTCCCGTACCAGGCATGGTACCTGAGCCAATCAAATATCATAACAAGTCCAATCAATCACAACCAATGAACAAACATACTTGTAAAACCAACAAACAAACAACAAAGTTCATTCCACAAGACTGATTACCGGATAACTAGACATTCACAATTTATTTCATACACATGCAACTCATACACTGCTATGAAATAGTGCGTGAACACATAATGCATATTAGAAATCAATAACCATCACCTACCTTGAAATATTCCAAGCTCTACTCAACCTGAGCTTTCCCATTTTCTGAAGTTCTTGCCAGTTTTTGGTCCAAAATAACACACAATAACCAAAAATTAATCTTTATGGCCTACTAATTACACGGATTATGCAAAATCTCAAATCCCAGGCCAACCATGATCATTCCACCCCTTTCCTGGGATTTCCCACCATTAATTCACCTATTCCTACCATTTTTCATATATACATTTAGAGAATTAAGGTCACATGATCATAATCTATTGAAATTATCAACACCCAAGAACTTATACACCCTAGAATCCCCCTTTTCCCTGGATTCTACCATCCTAGGTCATTCCAAGCCTTTCCTCAAGTCCACACCTAGCAATTCTATAGCATAGGAAAGATAGTACAGAGTTTGAGGAGTAGAATTCTTACCTTTAGGATGAAAATTGGTGGAAAACTGATGAAAATCGCCCAAAATCGCCTTGCCCTTTTCCCAAAATGTGTTGAAGAAAAACTAACTATTTTGGGGAAGTTTCAGCATTAAATCCCGTCATGCTCTGCTATAGCGTTTTGCTCTGCTATAGCAGTACCATCGTAGTAGAGTCCACCACTATGGGAAAGGCTGACCAACGTTGGCTTCTGCTATAGTGGTAATTTCTCTGCTTTAGTGGATGTCGCTATGGAGGTGTGTCAATCGCCACGACGGTTGACACGGTACAGAAAGTCGTAAATCCTCTCAAAAGGGTCTATTTTACAACACACTCATTTTCTTGATGTTTCAGAATAACCCCTTCACGTCAACTACAATACCGGGAGTTCTACTTACCCAAATTCAATTCCAAAAAGGCCCCCGGACTCCTTTATGTATTAGCACCTATAAAACTAGCCCAAATCAAAACACTTTACCCAATCCTTACCCGGATTGCCCTAGACCATACCTCGCTTCAAAACCGGCCGAGACTAGCCTAGCCCTGAGTTTTTAACTCCCAAACCTGAAAGTTTTCTGACTCAAAACTTGGCACAAAAAGTTTACTCATAACGACGAACTCGGTTGTTACAACAGATACCAATTTACCCATCGTTCATCCCCGAACGATCCAACTCAAAATTACAGAAATAAAATAAGGGAAAAGTAGTACCTAAATCCTCAAACTATCACGCCCCAAGCCTAGACAGAGCGGACAAGAATCCTATGAGCACATGTTGTACCATTGACCTATACTAAGTGGAAGAATTACTACTCATAAGACGATATTAAAAAATATACATAACAATATTGTCCAGGCTTTACAACTGCAATACACAACTGGAACTATAACTACACATAACAATTTTATACTGTCTACGAAGCCTTTAATAGAATCTGTAACTATACAATGGAAGATGGTTGATCCAGGGCCTTGACATATTCAAACTATAACTATAAGTATAAATAAAGAGTACTAGATATCTATTTGCTCCAGATGAGAAGGGAGCTCACTAACTGCTTTGCTGAATAGGTAGTGGGTACCTAACATGGGAGTCTGCTAACCTGTATACCTGATCCTGCATTTACAAAATGCAGCGCTCCCCAAATGTAGGGACGACAGTACATAAGAAACATGTACTAGTATGTAAAGCAGACAAAATAACACGTAAACAAGGATGGATGCTCATGTGAATCAGCTATCAACATGAAGGACCTATGAGCATACAAGTAACAGATATACAATATAAAATGATGACCTATGTGCTAGTCTTATTGGCATATAATACATCAAGTATTAGAGACGAGAAACTAGGGATAGTTTATTAGAACTCTAATATGAATTATATAAATAACCTTATTAGCTTACGTATGTGTCCCAAAGCTACTCTTTATTATAAGCCACTTAGAAATTTGCCTAGGTGATATCCTATGCCTACATTAGGTACAAATGATCAAGTGATGGCCTACCGAAGGCGATCCAGGTCACGTGTAAAGCATATGTTGCTCAAGTACTTATTGCTATGATTTTATTCAAATAATTATAATCGCGGTCTGATATGAGGTACGCTCTTTGAGGGCTCACTATAAGGGTCTGCCCGCAGGACACATGTGCCATGTATTGGCTCGAGTCAGGAGAAACTAGTGCATAATGTTCCTGCTGACTCCAAATACAAATAATGCCACAAGGGAGGGTACACCATAATATTCGAGCTCACTATAAGGGTCTGGTCTAAATCTTGTGCACAGAATAGCGTCGCATGAGTGTGTCAAGTAAAACCTGTGAATACCCTCCCGTCGCTATCCTTTATCAAGTGATGCCTTAAAAGGGCTATGACATATAATTTATGATAAAGATCGTTCAACTATTTAAGTAACATCTCTATATGATACCTAACTTTCCAAATATGATATATGACTATCCAAACACTAATTTTTTTATTTTAGCTTATGGCTATGTTAGCTATGTTCTCACATATACAAACACGATTATACTACGGTTATTTATCCTAATTTAACATAAATGACATATATGCTATATGGATCTAAGGAATCCCAAGTAAAGATATTTATAGTGATGCGAAACGTTATGATTATTCAACTCGAAAGAGTACTATGAATACTACGACTTCAACAAATAGACATACGAAGTACAAAAACAAAAAAATTCAAGTAGGAAGAGCATATGAATGTCTTGGCCATATTAGGCATGTACGCATATGTTGACATGTAGAGAGTGGAGGCTCTGTTCAAATATATCAATTAACTATGTTGACTCTTTTATAGAAACAAGTGATTTAAGGTATTGCCTTAACGACAAATGAGGTTTTAGCTTCACATACCTTTGGTGCTTTTCTAGCTAACAGTAGTACCACGAGTCATAAACAACTGCAAATACATGGGTATAGTCTCTACATACCCAACCATCATCTTCCACTGTCAAATTGGCAGCCAATTAATCCAACACAACCAACTACAAAAATAATACATATGTTCATCAATAACTCGCAGGTTCATCTAACGAGTCATTCAAGTATCCTTCACATATGGTCAAAATTCAGCAAATTCCTTAACAATTATTTAGAGCGAATTCCCTAATTTTTCAACTTAAATTAATTCAACATTGAATCTGCCCGAGCAGCAGGAATATCCCAAAAGAGTTCCACTTTTATCAATAATTCACTGCTCATCGTTCCCCTCTTTCAAGAACCCTACTTCATCAACACTCGTTTCAAGAACTAGTGAAAAATTTAAATTAAATGATGATTACCACTTTATACTATATCTCAAATACGTATTTCACACTTATATTCGAGTTTGGGGCAAAGAAATTACCTATTTGAAATCAAACCCAACTTGAGTCTTTGTTGAATCTTCAAAATTCTTGATAGGAACTAATAGTTGTGCAATAATATAGAAGGATCATCGTGTGCTTCTCCTTTATGAGAAATCTTGTTATCCTATGAACTCAACTTTCTCGACGATGCTATGGCCAAGGAACGCACGAGATAGACTTGGTTTCTAGAAAAAAAATCAACCAAGAGAACTCTTCTAGTATCTTGTATAAGAAAGCATAAGAATGACCACTAAATTCCAAATCTTTAATAAATTAATTATGGGGAAGGTCAGTTAAGCTTCTATAATAATTGTTGGCCATTACTTACTTGAACTCTCTATTGTAATGTACTAAAATAAGTACATACCTATTTAACACGTATCACTACTATGTAAATATAACAAGTGTTGCACTCAACTTGGTATCGAGTAGCGCTTCATTGCTCTTTTTGAATATTATCTATAATTATCGAGGAAAATTCTTAAATTAAAGTCGTTTACACCATTTAAAGATAAATTCAAAGATTCTAACTTTGATATATAGTGAACCACGTAACTCTTTATGGATAGAGAGTTATACTCATTTAAAGTATTAGACAAACTTTAAAATACTTCCGAGACGCTCAAAATATTTACCATATAAAATGTGAATTGTAATATCCGTTATTCCTCTAAATAGACTTAAAATATTATAAAATTCTTGAGGTCTTACATTATCCCCCCTTGAGAATATTCATCCTCCAATGTTGGGTAATTAGTTGTTCTAAAGCTCAATGTTAGTCCTTAATTTACAAATTTACTCCCTTGTTCCGTGGGTCTTCAAAATTTTACCAACTCTTAAATTTTTCAAAAAATTTGGCAGAGTTTCCTTTGTAAATAGGCATATCTCAAAAATTCTCAAGTACCTGTCAGCTGACCAAAAACATGTAGGCAAGCCTCACAGGGCATCACAACAAATATAATACATAAACAAATAACAAATGGGGCTCCTCTTGGCCCTACACTTTAAACGAAGACTAAGACAAATAAAGTATCTCACCTTATGTCCTTGTACTAGAACAACTCACCTGTGTATTCCATCGGAGAGTTTAAGAGATTGTAAGCACAAATTATATTCCCTGAATGTTGTTGTAGTGTGGACATATGAAATGTTTGGTGCACCATAACTTTCTCTGGAGGTTAACCTATCTCCTAGGACACTTGATCAGTCTTTATATGCAAATGTATGACACATGTTTACTTAGGCTCAATTTGTCATTTCTGCTAAATCATGTGATGCCTTTCATAGGTGCTACCTTAAAAGCACCAGTCAACAATATGAAATTCTAAATCTTTAAACCACACATTTGTTATCTCTAAGGGGTCTTCAATTGCTTCTGTACGTATCCACGTAACCCTTCAACTATCTCAAGGGGAAAAAAATAACTATATAATAAAGAAATTAAATTTTTGATCTTCTAAAACTGATGACTCAAGATCTTCGACCATTTTCTGGACAACCGGGTTAGGTAATATTACTTGACCTCCGCCTAGGGGTAAACTTAACCCTTACCACTCTTATTAAGTATAACATCTAAGAAATCAAGCCATATAGATATTATAACGTACACGCAATTAAGCAAGAAAGACATGTAGTCATGTAAACATGTGATATATCCACATAAAAGGGCATTGGCATATGAACATGTAAATCTAATAGACGTGTAACTTGTGAACAATGAACTATAAGGGCATGTAACCTATGTAACGGGAAGCTGTGAAAACCTATGGCAGCAATGAATGTGTAATCTATAAAATAGCATGCAAACAGATGGACAATAAAACATATAACATGTAAATAGATGAGTTATGATACGAAATCTATCATATAATCATATAAAAAGGTAGGCTATAAAAATACTTAGTGGGTGTTTGGATTAACTTTTGCTTTTTGACTTATAAGTCAAAAGCCAAAAGCTAGGATTTGTAGCTTTTGGCTTTTGGCTTATTTTTGCCTTTTTAGCTTAAAAAGAAGTGCTTAAAAGCACTTTTTCATTTTACCCAAACACTTCAAAAGTGCTTAAAAACTATTTTGGCTTAAAAGCACTTAAAATAAGTCAATCCAAACAGGCTCTTAATACATAGGATTTAAAATCAGAGAGATAAATATCATATAAGTAAATTAATTGCGGTATATAAGCATGCGAACTATAAAAGCACCCAATAATATAATTGTAAAGGTACATAAAATGCATGTGAGATAATTTTTGTTACACGCATAAACATGTATTTTGCATTAGCATTAACATTCAATATCTTGGTGGCTACCATATGAAGAGGCTAAAAAAAGAATTTTCACTATTTTATGAAAAATGAAGTAGCAAAGCAATAGAACCAACCGAAGCAAACAAAGGGTTTTGATCAACCCAAAATCCACTTTAGAGAAAGACAAAACTGTAAAGTTATCAAGTACATCCATGTTCTTGTTTGAGCTTTTAACTTTCACTCGCTAAATTTCACTCTCTAATACTCATTGTGAATATCCGTCGAGCATATTTTCTACAAATCAACTAAATGAAAGTCCACTCGAATCAAATAAACTTTATAAGCAAGAAAACGTATATTATATGAGCAAACAAACTTCTGACATCTCTAATTAGGTAAGTCATAAAAACATATAATACTTAAACAACTACATATAGATAGGGTGGCATATAGGCAAATAATCCATAGGTTCTATAATCTATAAACAAATAAAAAAAAGTATGCATATAACATGTAAGAAAGTGAATTATGACATGACATTTATCATGTAATCAAATAGACAAGTAAACTATGAAAGTACTTAATTCTTAAATGTTAAAATTGTGGAAATACATAGCATGTAAATAACTTGATTATGACATATGAGCATATGAACTATAACCTCTAAACAAATATACTTACAACTTATAATCAATTAAACATATGTCATATGAGCAATTTAATTTTTCCATTCTAATCATGTGAACTTTCAAAACGTATCACCTTTAAAAAAATAAGCTATAGGACATGTAACATAGAAATGAGTGATCTATGATATCGATAACATATAAACAAATAATTTAAGACATACAAATAAATTTCCTCTAATACATGTGCACGTAAAATGTGATAAAATATTCCATGAATAAATAACTTATAGATAAGTAATTTGTAAAATACCTAATCATGTAGGTTGACATATAACATATGAGCACCTCATTTACAAAACATGTAAGATATAATCAAGATTATAGTGTAACGACCCTACCGGTCATTTACACGTTTTCACCATTCTTGTACCGTCAGAGCCTACTTGTAGTAGCCCCAAGTCATTTATGGCTTGGTGGGACTGGTAGTTTGGTGCTCGGGCCGTTGCTTGGTCTTTTTGGCCATTCCTTATTTTAGATCTTTAGGCTTTTTGAATTTGTTGACTCCGATCAACATTCTGGGTGAACATGCTCGGAATCAAATTCTGACAGTTCTGTTAGCTCCGGAGCATGGACTTTGGTCTAGAGGGACCTTTGGTCGGGATCTGGGATCTTTTCAGCTTGGAATTCTCTCTCGTTCTGTGTTTTTAGGCCAGTTGGGCTAGTTTGATTGACTTTGGTCAATATTTGGAGAAGACGGCCTCGGATGAAAATTCTATCAGCACCATTAGCTCCGGAATGCCCATTTTGGGTTAGGTAGGTGGTTGGTTCGGGTTCTGGATGAGCCGAGCTCATTTTTGGTGTTTGGTTGGCGTTAGCTAGTGTTGACGTGGGTCAACATTTAGCTAGTGTTGACGTGGGTCAACATTCTTCGGAAATGACCTCATATGGAAGTTTCATCAATTTTGTTGAGTCCGAAACATTGTTTCCACTCTAATTTATTTGATTTTGAATATAGGGTTCTGATTGTGCCTAGAATGCCCCGTAGAATTCCTTAAAAGTTGCAAATTTTGTTGCAGGCAGCTTCCTCAGTACCATCGGCGCCCAGGCAGCGCGATAACACTGGCCTATTTCCCGCTTACCAGTGACAATGGCGCCCCCTTACCGCGATCACGCGCCCTACCCTTCAGCGCCAACGGTGCCAGCCTGCGCCCAGGCATATAAATTGGCCCTCTTTCATTTTTCCAGCCTTATTTCTCACTTGCTCCCAACTCCAATTTGGAAATTCTCTCTACCAAAGTGCTCCGTTTTAGTCCTAGCCTTGGGGAGGTCAATTGGTCATCGATAATTTGCGATCCTTCGATTATTGGTAGGTCCTCTTCTTCCCAAAACCAATTTCCTCCATTGTTGCATAAACCTCCATTGATGCTCATGACCCAAGCTTGGAATATTGTGTAGATTCTTCCCCTCCAGCTTGTGAATTCTAGTGGACTTGAAGGATTACCCGTGTTAACCTCAATTTCCGTTCTTTTGGTAAACTTTCTTGCCCAACCTCCATTTTATTTCTTAAAAATTTCCATCTTAAATTCTTGGATTTAGCGGGATGTTTAGGGCCCTATTTTTTGTCTGTTTTCGCTCAATTATTGAGCATGTTCTCCCGGGAGGGTAAGGAACACAAGCGTATTTTTCATTTTTGATTTTCGGTCATGGGGCCCATGAGCCCGTTTGTGACTCGGATTTGAACCCGATTGTGCTTATGGCATTATGGGTATTGTTAGTCTTGTTTTGACGTATAGATTACTGTTTTGATATTAGTTTTGCAAATTGGAGCTTCTTGGATCAGTTCGAGACTGGATGACACTGTCCCCACAGCTATTCATCGGACAACAGGTAGGTTATGACTTTCTCTACCTAGATTCTGCGTATATAGGCTATAACTGCATTATTTAATATCCTTGGGTGGGTTGTTATAGGTTGGTACCCCAGACCTTGTCCGCCTTGTTCGTCCGTTTAATTCATACGTTGTTTGTAGTATTCACGCAGTATTGTATATTACCCTTGTAGTCCTGTGCGGCCTTGTATTGACTATGGAATGTAGATGGCAGGTTATTTGGGGAATGTCTACGAGCCCCGGACATAGAGATTACCCTTTTAGGCTGGTTATGTCTGCTTAGTAGCTGCTGGGCCTGTGCAGGGCTTATAGGAGTTGTTGTGAGCCGTTGAGATAATTTATATTTGTGTGCAAGCATATCATCCATGAAAAAGGTTTTCCCCTGCATGTTTTACTACAGTTTTGGCTGCGAGCCACTACAGAAAGTTTTCCTAAACTTGCATGGCCCCGAGGGCCCATTTTTGGTACGGTTGATGATAGAAAAAGGGATTTTGGATGATTTTGCATTGATTTTATTGCTGGTACTAGTCTCTGCCGGGCAGAGCACCAAACTTGATTTACTGCAGTTTTAGACCCGGCCACATTCCGGGCACCCTTTGAGAGGGTTACTGAGACTTTTATCACTGATTTTGACCCGAGTATACTTCGAGCACCCTTTGAGAGTATCTTTTGAGATTACCACTACTATTTTAGACCCGGATCAAAGCCGAGCATGTATTATGAGGTTTTGAATTTTAAGCTACATTTGAGACTTAGCCACTGGCTTAAACCCAAACTTGATTCTGGAGGACACGTTTTGAGATTGAGTTTTTGTATGTGGTCAAGAGATAGACCTCTGTGGACCCCTATTGTTCCTAGGCCATAGGCTATGAGCTAACACAGCATGCCAGGAGAGGGGGTGTACGATGGAGGAGAGGTACACGGGAAAGAGCCTTCCATGGGTCCCGCCTCTATACGGACCTGTGGGGTACCTGAGAGGGAACATATCGATTACTGTCACATCATATCATATCATGCATTTGATTTTACCCTTGTTTGCTGTGTGTTCAGTGTACGCTCCTGTTGTATGGGCGGCCGGAGGGTTTGTTTTCACTTGATTGCATTCCTCAGTTATATGGGCAGCCATTGGGATTGTAGGTAGATTATATTTACTCCTGTCTTTATTTAGAGCTTGTCTTGTCACTCGGTTATCAAAGGATTAGTGATGGTTAACCTGTTGTGGCTTCGGTTGTAGAATTTATGATTATTGAGAGGGCTAGGGAGTCCTATCTTATTGAGGCACTTTTGTGTGGCCTTCTGAGCAAAGTATGAGATTCTGGTTCTTTTCTTGTCGGTAGTGAGTGGTATATCTCGGTTATTGTGGGTTAGTTATTCCACCCTAGGGTTGTACTTGTGAGGTGGACTCCTGTTTATGCTATCATGTGATTGGACTGGTGTTATGATTTCCTTATACTTGTTGATTCCTATTTGAGTATGTTAGACTACTTTGCATCTTTTCCCTTTACTTGAAGTTACCGGTATACTGCCATTTTCTCAACTCTCTCTCTCTACTTGCTTACTCATATTATTATGCAAGGACTCTAGGTGCGTTCTCCTTCCTTCACCTGGGATTCTGTGTGATTATATTTTCTGTGCTAGCATGTTTTACTTGTAACTTTTGGTTGTCTACTCTCTGTGCTAGCTCCTTGTGCCTCCTTTATTGCTTTAGTGACTACTTTCTTACTATCTGTTACTTACTACTTTTATATCTTATATGCGCTCAGTCGATCGATGATGCCTACTGAGTACCCATTGTTTTGGTGCTCATACTACACTTTTGCACTTTTTGGTGCAGATATTAGTTGAGCTTTTATCGTTGATCGCGTTGGAGACTCGTGCAGATTGTGGATATTTGAGACTAGGGTGAGCGCATGATGGTCGAGGCTTGACCGTATATCATCCTTTGTCACTGTTACTCCTTGTACTATCAGAGACAAATTGTATTGTATTTTGTTACTTCTAGCACTTGTACTCTATTAGAAGCTTCTGTACTATCGATACCAAGTCTTAGGGTTGGTGTAGCTTCCTTTATGTATATATTCGAGTTTTGCTTCCACTTTGTCTACCTTTACATTCTGCTTCCGCTATTTCTACTTAATGTGCATTTTAGTTAGGTAGTAGCCCATTACTAACTGTTCCGGGCTATGAGGATTGGTTCTCCTACTGGGGGGTTGTAGTTGCCATCATGACCTGAGAAATTGGGTCGTGATAGCTTGGTATCAGAGCTCTATATTCACCAGTGTCGTGGTACAGATGTAAGTATCTATGTAGAGTCTCGTGGATCGGTACGATGACGTCTGTATCCTATCTGCGGGAGGCTACAGGGCATTGTTAGCAAAAGTTTCATCTTCTTAGCTTCATGTCGTGCATTCTTGGATTTATTGACTTCTAAGACTTTGGTTGTTCATTCATTCTTAGATGCCTTAGACGAGTTCAACAGCGGTTGGTGTCGAGGCTTCTGTGCCTGTTGCTTCAGTGCTTCCGTCAGCGCCAAGACTTCAGAGTGAGAGTTTATTGCCTCAGATAGGGGTGTAGGGCCAGCCCAGCTTCCGATTGGCTGTGTAGCGACCTCAGTTCTTCAGGACACTGTGGCTAGGACTCTGAGTCCTCCGGTGAGTGTTTCAGTACCTAGTTCTACGAGTGGTGCTTCAGTTAGGGTTGAGCTTCCAGTTCTTCAGCAGGGTTGTCTATCGGTATTGGAGTATGAGGCGAGATTTCATGACATGGTTAGGCATACTGCAAGGGTTGTACCTTCAGAGTTTGATAAGGTCTGGAGCTTTGTGGGAGGTTTGATTTCACTGCTCCGTTTGGCGACCAAGCATTTGGTTATAGTTGGGATGACTTTCCTTCAGGTAGTGGACCATGCTTGGGATATTGAGGGTTTAGGTCATGAGGCTTACAGAGGTAGTGCTAAGAGACGTTGTCACCAAGACAGTTCTCTAGGTTATCAGACTCGAGGTAGGGGATTCTCCACCAGAGATAGGTTCCATTGCTTCTTGTCTACTGGGCCAGTTTCAGTTGCTCCACAGGTTCCTGAGGATGTTGGTATAAGACATGTTGAGCAGAGCAGGCAGGGTACAAATCACATTCTCCAGGGTTTGCCTTTAGAGGGTGTAGGCCGTGGTGGCCGATCAGGTTCAGTGAGATCTCCCTGTTGGACTTCATTTGGTAGAGGCTGTTTTCAGTGTGGTGAGCGTGGGCACTTTGCTAAGAATTGCCCCATGATTCTGTATCCTGGTCAGCCTGGTTGTTATGATTGTAGAGAGATTGGTCACCTTTATAGAGCTTGCCCTCGGCAAGGGCCGGTTGGGCCTTCAGTTTTGGCCACTTAGTCCAGAGCTTATGATTAGCATGGTATATAGATATGCCATCAATGATTATGAACTCAGTAAGCTTCATGATTAGTGTGACATTCAGATATGTGACATTCAGATATGTCATATGATATAAATCACCCTCATGCATTATCAGTCAGGTATTCAGTCAGTAAGAATTATATAATTAGAATGCCTCAGTCTCAATAATAATTGCATTCTCAGATTATATCAGTACTTTGAGATATCCAGTATTTTAGTTGCATTCATAGCTTTTTATTCAGTTGGGAGTAGGCTTAGCACCGAGCAGACGACGAGATGAAGGCTCAACTGTCAGAATAGGCTGAGACCTTTAGTAGCAGTCCCTAAGTCCCAGAACTACGGCTCCACCATATGTATAAAAAGGGTCAGCTGTTAGATTAAGTTGTACACCCTCATCCCTTGTTGACATCAGTTTAGTGGATCCACGTTAGATTTGTTTGTACCATTGGCAAGTTATGAACAACCTTCCATTTAGGGTTACTAGTTGGCCCCATAGTTAGCTCAGCTTGGGACATGTCGGTTAATAGTAGCTCCCACAGTCCATATTCATTATTGCATGACCTTGTATTCAGTTATTCAGTTCAGTTTAGTAATATACAGTTGCATGTTTATATACTTGGTCATTGCATCAGCTTATACCTTTCATCTTGCATTCAGCACACTATATCAGTATTTTCAGCATGCTCAATACAAGAAACTCCTCTAAGGATTTTACTCTAAACATGACTCTTAGCATGACTCATGACTTTTAGCTATGTTGCACTAGTCCATGATTTACAGAAATACTTTATCTTTTAGTCCATGAAATCCTAAGTAACAGGTTTACTTATCTTTAAACATCATGACCTCACAGTTTTAGTCCAGCAATATGATTTACATCCTCTTCAGTAATAGAGTTTATGTTCTACATCTTTGACGTATGCATTTCAAATATTATACATAGTTTAGATTTTCAGTCATGCTTTCATTATATATGTATTTTCTCATTATTTACAGTAAGTTCATATCTCACATGCTCAGTACATTCAAAGTACTGACCACATACCTTCCTTGTGTTGCATCATTTTATGATGTAGGTTCTAGTGCTAGCTCCCAGGATCATGGTCAGATGGATCACAGCTTCCAGTCAGCAGAGATTGAGTTCTCCCTTTTTTTTGGGAACTCCTAATAGTTATAGAAGTTATTTCAGTTGTTTATACATTGATTAAATATAGTTGGGGGTCACGTACCGGCTAACTAGAGTTCATTATTAGTAGAGGCTTCATAAACAGTCAGACAGTCAGTCACTCAGTTGTATTAGTTTTAAAATGCTATTATATATCAGTTTATTATAGTTCATTTTGTTATAATATTTTCAAAAGAGCTCAGCACATTTCAGCTTCCGCATTTACTTTTAGTTTTTATCTCAGCAGTATGCCAGGTCATGGGTTATCTTAGGATCACTTGTGAATCTAAGAACCGTGTCGCATCCAGGGTGTAGGCTCGGGGCATGATAATAAGTAGAAAGGTGGAATGTCCAGAGTTAGGGGAGGTTATCCCCATTTTGTATTTGGTCTTAGTAGAAGTCCCAAAACTCAATGTATTTACTAGTTATGTGTTAAACCGGGGGCGAATGGGGGCTTGGTATTCTTGTGGGATTCAAGATTGAGTTTATGTACCTAGAATGGGGATAGGTATGGCTACTGATTTACCAATATGCATTATGTGTTCATGTACTATTATTTAGTAATGTATTAGTTGCATTCTTAGGGAATGAATTGTGAATATCTAATTGTCCGGCTATCAGTCTCTGTGGAACAAACTTATTTGTTGCTTGTTAGTTTACAAGTATGTTTGTTCATTGTTTGTGATTGATTAGACTTGGTGTGACATTTGGTTAGCTCGGGTACCATGCCTGATACAACAATACTAATGATTGGCTTGGGTACCACGCCTGGTACGAGAATACTAATGGTTGGCTTAGGTACAATGCCTGGTATGGGAATTCATGATGGTTGGCTTGGGTACCATGCCTGGTATGGGTTGTTTTAATTTCATTATTGTGTTCTTTTGAAGGTTCCATGAGTGGACCAGGTTGTACTTATTGACTGTGATTATTTCATATGATCCATGATAGGCAAGATGATTATATCTGATTGTGGGGTTGGTCTTGGTGTCAGTCAAAATTGCATTTCTAACACTTAGGTGATGTTAGGGGGGATACTGGGGTGTGTCCTCGCTAGGTGCAAAGGTTATATATGTTGTTGTGTTGAGTGTGTCAAGGTTTGTCATTGGGTTACATGTGGTTGATGGGCTAGGATGAAGGCCGCGAGTCGGGCGTAGTACTGCTGGCTATTATTATCGGGTTGGGGAATCGTCCTAGAGATCCTTGATGGGTCCAGACACTTGTGCATAGCACCATGAGTGTAGTTGGTCGGGTTAGGCAGTTGACTGGGCTATTTGTGGATGTTTGGTCATAGGGATTTACTTGGGTAATGGAGTGGTAGTCCAGGTCTGGACTTAGTGGTTGGACTAGTGTTAAGGTTACTTGGAAAGTCTAAGGGTTAGTATGACTTGGGAAGTCTAAGGGTTAGTATGACATTAGGAAGCCTAAAGGTCAGTGTGACTTGGGAAGTCGTAGGGGTCAGGGGTCATAGTCCCGAGTGAGGGAGTTGGCAACGGAAGTCATAAGAAGGCTTGGGTTGATAGTGGGTTTGGGAAGGATGGATGTTGGAAGGCGGCCACATTTAAATTAATTACATGCTTTCCCTTGATTGTCTTATATGATAGTATGAGTAGATTTGGGTCGACCGATGATACCTACCAGTACTTTTGTTTGTACTGATTCTACTCTTGCTATACCTTTTTGGGTATAGTCTTGTTGCAGGGTTGGTAATGTTTCATTGGTACATGACGACGGCGATCTTCAGCAGCTTCTACTCTACGTTTCCATGGTGGGAGGTCTATCATTTTACTTTCCTTGTAGTATTTATGTAGTAGCTCTTGTACCTGATTAGACTAGATCCTAGGGAGGGTTATTTCTAGTTTTAAGAAAATGGTTTACTGTTTACCCTTATAGGGAGTTTTCAATATCAATAAAAAGGTTGTAATGTTTTTATGTATTTAAAAGAGGTTGGTTATGGTATTTCCTTTCATTTTCGCATTTACCTGTTCGATTGGGTGGTAAGGATTCATCAATCTAGGTGCATAGAGTAGGTGCCCACACGACTCGGTAGGCTGGGTTGTGACAATTCCATAAGCAGGGAAATCATTAATAGTCCACATTAAGGCATCACGCAAATTAAAATTTTGTTTAAGTGAAATGTCCCAGGTTTGAACCCCCTCAGACCACAATAGTTTCAACTCATCAATCAAAGGTTTTAGGTACACATCAATCTAACTTTTTGATTATGCGGGCCCAAAATAACACAATTCCAAAATATTAGACTCGTCATACACATCCCAGGTAGTAGATTATACAATGTAATAACCACTGGACAACATGAATATGGTGCAGCCCCAATAGAAAAAGGGGTGAAACCATTCCCACGCATACCTAACCTAATATTCCCTGGTTCAGCTGCAAAATCTAAAAATTTCTATCAAAATTCTTCCAAGCTTCTCCATCTAAATGAATGACACATGTCAACAGGTTGTCCTCTATTTTCATGGTGTCATCTCATATAGGGAGCAGAGTTATTTGATGCATACAACCTTTTCAACCTTGGTATAAGAGTTAAATAATACATCACTTTCATAGCAATTTTCTTTCCACTAGAACCACACTTATAGAGAGAGTGTCTACAGAACTTACAAGACTCTAGATCGACATTCTCCTTAAAATATAACATACAACCATTTTCACAAAAATCTATTCTGAACTAGGAGAGTCCTAACTTAGACACCAATCTTTTTTCCTTATAGTAAGAATCAAGAACCTCTAGATCGGGGTCAACTAACTCATTCATAAGGTCTATCATAGAGTCCATTGCTCCTTGATCAACATGCCAATTAGATTTGATACTTAACAATCTAACAACAATAGATAGTTGAGAGTGCGGACTTACGTGGGACAAAGAATTACTAGCACCACGCAATTGTTCATAAAAATGATTTGTTTTTTCATTAGGAGCTTGTTCTACATTTTCTCTGAATTCAAAATCAGAATGGATCCAAAATGCATCCAAAACCCTTTTTAGCATCCTAGAATCTTGAACATTATTAGGTTCTACAGACATACTACTTTCACCAATAACAAAGTTATTAAACGTATCGTTACTCTCAACTTCACCATGACTAGTTCAAACTCTATACTCTGGACTAAACCCAACTCTAAAAACATGCTCCACAACAACCTCTTGTGTTTATGGCTCATACAATCACAATCAACGCAAGGACACCAAATCATTCCATAATGTAAAAAAGAAGCAAGTGTCTTTGAATGGTTAATAAATTGAGTGACACCATCCGCAAATTCCTCCCTCATACTCATTCTAGCAGGATTATTTTATTCATACATCCAATTATGATCAGGTTCCATCTACACAAGCCTTACACAAATTACTTCCTTACACAAATTACTTCCTTACACAAATCACTAGTTCACAATTTCAATTACAATTCCAAGACACCACTTCACAATTTCAAGTCACTACTTCACAATTTCAATTCATTAGTTTGCAATTTCAAGTCTCTACTTCACAATTTTAACTCATTAGTTCACAATTTCAAGTCACCACTTCACAATTCTAACTCATTAATTCGCAATTTCAAGTCACTACTTCATAACTCCAACTCGCTAGTTCACAATTCCGAATATAATTCCTAAACTTTCATTTCTAGCACAAGTCAAACAAACTAGTTCACAATTTCAAGTCACTAGTTTACAATTTCCAGTCACTACTTCACAATTCCAATTCACAATTTCTAGTCACTAGTTCACAATTTCAAGTCACTACTTCACAATTCCAACTCACTAGTTCACAATTCCGTATCTAATTCCTAAACTTTCATTTCTAGCACAAGACAAACAAACCAATAAGTCAAACAAACTAGTTCACAATTTTAAGTCACCAGTTTATAATTCCAAGTCACTACATCACAATTTTAATTCACTACTTCATAATTCCAATTCACTGCTTCACAATTATTATGCTAAACAAATACTTTATCACTCTAAAATTCAAACAAACCATAAATAACACAATTGGAACAAATTAATTCTAAGCTAGTCACAAAAGGTCACAAATTCAACAAACCATACCAATCCAACAATCACGAACAAAAATGTAACCAATTAAAACTAATTAATACAAAATAACAATTTAACAATTACAACAAAATAACACAATTTTAACTAACCCTAGTTAATTGGGGAAAATAGGGAAATGAGATAATCAAAGAAATAAGAAAAATAACTTACCTTGATGGTTATAGTCGAATTAGCCACAGCAGTGGCGGCAACCAGTAGTGGCAGCAACAAATCAGCAGCAGCGGCAAGGACGCAGCTATAACGGCAAGGACACAGCTGCAGCGACAAAGATGTAGCAGCAATGGCAAGGACGTGGTAGCAGCAGTAGCGGTGGAAGAAACTAGTAGTAGCATCAATAGCAGCAGCGGCAACCAGCAGAAGCATGGGGTCTGGTGTCATAGGCCAAGGGAGAGAATGAGGAAGAGAGTCGAAGAGAGAGAGAGAGAAGGTGAGGGAGAGAGTCAAATAGAGAGAATAAAATGTGAGAAAATGAATTTGATCCCTAATTTTTAATAAAATTACCGACCTCCTAAAGTCGGTAACGTCAAAAAAAAATTAAAAAAACTAATTTAACTAAAACCAACCTGAAGAGGTCGATTTTAGTTAAATTAGTTTTTAACAAAATTAGAAAATATAAAATCATTTAATGAAACCCATTTAATTAGAGTTATTTTGAGAAAATCATGTATAACCGCATAAAAATTATTCCACGAGTATATTAGCTTGCAATATCAATGTATTCTATATACTCAGATACATTACTGGTTAATTAGATTTTTACTACTACATAACACATGCATTATCATTTAATTAGCTTTTGAATACATATTATATACATCACTATACAAGACATATTTTTAAAATAATGGACCATTAATATATAGGACTTGGTTTATTATACATTACTCAACGAGTATATTATTTCATATGTACGTAATACAACATATTCCATATACTTGGAGGGATAATCAGTTAATTAGCTTTTGAATACATATTATATATATCGCTACACAAGACATATATTCAAGACTGTGGACCATTAATATATATGACTTGGTTTGTTATATACATTACTCAACGAGTATATTACCTCAAGTATACGTAATACAACATATTTTATATACTCGGATGAATTATCAATTAATTAACTTTTGAATATGTTCTATATACATCAATACACGAGATATATATTCAAGATGAAAGACCATTAATATATAGGACTTGATTTTTATACATTACTCGGCGAGTATATTACCTCACATGTACGTAATACAATGTATCCTATATACTCGGATGAATTATTGATTAATTAGCTTTTGAATATGTACAATATATATCACTACACGAGACATATATTAAAGATGATGGATCATTAATATATAGTACTTGGTTTGTTATATTACTCAATGAGTATATTACCTCATATGTATGTAATACAATGTATTTCAGATACTCGAATGGATTATTGATTAATTAGCTTTTGAATACGTACTACATACATCACTACATGAGACATATATTCAAAATGACATGATGGACCATAAATATATAGGAATTGGTTTGTTATATATTATTCAACGAGTGTATTACCTCATATGTATATAATACAATTTATTCCATATTCTTTTGACTATTACAGCATGACACGAGACATATATTCAAGGCAGACCATTAATAATATATATAGGACCTAATTGGTTTATTTCATTAATCCACAAGTATATTACCTAGCTCGTAATATTGATGTATTCAACATACTTGGATGGATTCAGTTAGCTTTTGACCACTATATCACTACACAAGTACTATATTACCTCTTAATATGAATGTATTTCATATTCGGATGGATTATCCGCATCCCTTTGTCTTCTATATATATATATATATATATATATATATATATCCCTACACAAGATATACACATTCTGGTTCATATTACAGATTCACAAGTATATATATTATCTCCTAATAATATCAATGTATTACATAGTATGATGCATTATCTATTTGCGTTTGAACTATACATGTAACAATCCTCCCAATCATTATGAAATGGTTAGGGACTAAGTACCCTGTTAGAGTTTTTCCTAGTGAGTTGAGTTAAATAAATATCAAGGTGGGTGGTTTAAGGCTAAAAATATGTATTGTATCTAATTGTAGCAAATTATAATTTGTGGGGCTGTATTTTGTATTGTCATGATTTATTAAGGGGTGAACTAGTAATCTAGACCTCCATAGAAAATTCTGGGTCAACGAATAAATTTGTAGCATGTGTTTAGTGGCTTTTGTGATGGAGTAGTTTCATGATGTCTTAAGTTTAAAAAGTGTATTGTGAAATGAGACTGTTGAACAGAGTTCTCGGGCTACTAGTTCAAGGACCGCTGTAGTAGAAATATTCTCACTACAGTGAGACCGCCATAGCGTTCGAAGTCCCACCATAGCAAAACTCTGTGAGTTGCTAGAGCTCGCCATAGCAGGCCCACTTTTACAACGGTGGTCTCATCGTAGCCAGAAAAGGGCCGCTACAGTGGATGACGAGGAGGTAAAATTCCTGCTTAAGTCAGTTTTATGAGTGTTATCTCATAATTTATTCCTTCAGACAAGGACTTCTTGATCCTCTATATACTCACATGATATATATCACATACTGAAAGAGTATCATAGAGGATTGATCCATTTCCTCAAAAAGGAGCTCACTCAAGTGACTAGCTTAGCCGGTGATGCGTTCACCCAACCATTCATTCTTTTCCAAGTATGCCTGCAAGAGGTCCCTATTCCAAGTATAGTGGCATAGGGGTTCAAGGGTGAAGATTCTAGAGTGTTTTGAAACTTATGGTCAGCTTTTATCGTTCAGACTTTGTTTCTTCTGAAGCTTCTACTTCTCTCTAATAACGAGAAAATTACTCTTTCATCTATGATATCAATTCGGTATATATTATATACCGATAGAGTATCATAGAAGATTGATTCATTCTTTAAAAAAATACTTCTCAAACCTCTATGATATCCACGTAGTATATATTGTATACTGACAAGTGGCAAGATATCATAAAAGGCATGTTCATTCCTTCAAAAGAAAAGAAAATTTATTTTAAAAAATAATGATTTAAATTTAAGCTTTATTTTGATATTTAATTTTTGTATCATTTTAGCAAGTTTTATTGTGAAAAAAACATATTTAGTTTTATTTGTAAAAGAATTTTGTCTATATACAAACACATTTTCTTATAATTTAGATTTTAATAAATAAGCTAGCAATTTTAATAGTTTTTTTAATTACTTTTTGTTGTAATATAATTATTTAATTTTTTTTTGTATTTTTATTACTCTAAAAGTAGTCTGTGTTGTAAAACTTAGGAAAATATATAAAGACTAAACAAGAAAATGAGACAAAAGATATGGGGAAAATGTAATTCTTATTACTTTCTTCTATTGTGTGTATATCTTTCACAAAAGAGAAGGATACTCTTTTATAGGTTTATAAATCTTATGTTAGTCACAAACTTCAAGAGATACATTAATTAAATACATGTATTCTAAAGAATTCACTGGATGTAAACATCCACAATAAATGAATTTATAACACTCTCCCTTTGATGTTTATAGATAATGTGTCTCGTTAAAACCTTTCTAGGACAAACCCAATGGGAAAAAGCCTAGTGAAGTAAAAAGAGTACACACATCTTATAATACGCCTTGAGTGCTGCCTCATTAAAAACCTTACCAGGAAAACCCAATGGGACAAAATCTTGGTTAGGGAAAAAAGAGTGCAGCGCGTATTTTACTCCCCCTAATAAAAACATTACCAGATGTCTTGAAGATGATGCATTCCAACCTTGTATCCCAGCTTCTCAAACGTTGAGGTGGACAATGCCTTAGTGAATAAATCTGCAAGATTATTACTCAAACAGATCTTTTGAACATTTATCTCACCATTTTGTTGAAGATCATGAGTGAAAAAAAACTTTGGTGAAATATGCTTTTTTTGTCTCCTTTGATGTATCCTTCTTTCAACTGAGCTATGCAAGCAGTATTATCTTCATAAAATATTATTGGAATCTTTGTTTTTAAAAGAAAGACCACATAATTGCAAAATATGTTGAGTCATAGACCTCAACCATACACATTCCCGATTGGCTTCATGAATGGCAATTATCTCTGCATGATTTGCAGAGAGGCAACTATTATTTGCTTCATGGAATGCCATGATATAGCTGTACCTCCATATGTGAATAAATATCCTATCTGAGATCGAGCTTTATGTGGATCAGACAAATATCTTGCATCTGCATAATCAATCATTTCTGACTTGGATGCATTAGAATAAAACAATCCCATATCAATTGTTCCTCAAAGATATCTGAATATATGCTAAACACCTTTCCAGTGTCTTCTTGTTATAGAGGAGCTAAATCTTGCCAATTAACTTACTATAAAACAAATATCTGATCGGGTATTATTGGCAAGGTACATTAGTGCCCCGATAGTATTGACATATAGAGTTTCATTACCAAGAAGCTCTTCATCCTTTTCTTGAGGTAGGAATGGTTCTTTATTTATATACAGTGATCTCACAATCATCGGAGTACTCAATGGATGCGCCATATTCATATAAAACCTCTATAGTAACTTTTCAATATATGTAGACTGGTGGACAAATATTCCACTCTTTAAATGATTAATCTGTAGGCCAAGACAAAATTTTGTCTTCCCGAGATTTTTCATTTCAAATTCTTTCTTCAAAGATTCTGTTGCCTTTGAAAGCTCTTCATGAGTTTCGATGTCACGACCCAATTTCTTGGTTTATGATGGCACCTACAACCTCTCAGTTGGTAAACCAATTCTCATAGCCCAGAACGTTTAGTAATGGACTACTATCTGACAAGCAAGCAGAAGAAGCAAATATAGTGGAAGCAAAAAAATAAGATAAAGAAATGAGCAACAGAAATGCATAAACGGAAACTAAACCAACCCAAAACCTGGTATCATAGTATAAGAGACGGAACCACATCAACAGAGTATAAAGGGTCCAAAAGTATATATATATATATACATATGTCTCTGAATAGTAAAAGAGTACATAATACAAAAGATGAACTAAAAGCTAAGCTCCGGTCTCCAAGAGCTCACCCTCAATCTCGGATAGTCCCTAAAAGATCAGCCTGCACGAGTCTCCAATGGATCAATGGCGATGGCCCACACTAAAATCTGCACAAGAAAGATGCAGAGTGTAGTATGAGCACCAATTGCTAAGCAATGGGTACCAGTAGGTATTATAGGTCGATTGGCCGCATATAAGATATAAAGGAAATAATATAGCAGAAGAAAAGAAAGTAGTCATAGAAAACAACGAATAAGTACAAGAAAGCTAGCAAAGAACGATACAAGGAGAAAACAACATACTTGGCTAGCTACTAGAATATATATATCACACAGACACAGGTGAAAGAAAGAAGCAACGCACCTGAGATCCTCGCAATAACAGTATATATGTAAAGAGTTTTAGAAATAGGCGGTATACCGATAACCTCAAGTAAAAAAGAGAAGGAGGAGACAAGAATAATGATAGCATGCTCAAAAAAAAGATTAATAACCAAACCATGCTAACAATACTACTCTCAAGCCAGGAAAGAATCAACCGGTAGCCCAAATACAACTTATCAAGTGAACCTATGTATATAATACAACCCTCAATATCCAATCATCATATGTAATCACCACAAGGACCAATATCTCGATATAGTAACAATAAGTCTACCTACAGTCCCAACGGGCGCCCATACACCCGAGGAACATAAACACGTGAAGACAAACCCTCCGACAGCCCATACTACCGGGGCGTACACTCAGCAAACAACAAACAAGGGTGGAATCTCATACAAATGGAGGATATGATATGATATGCTATACCCAAGTGATAGTAGTGTCTTATGTTACCCCCTCCGGTACCTAAAAGTCCCAATAGAGGCAGGATGCATGAAAGGGATTCCCTCGAGTACCTCTACTCCATCGTACACCCCTCCTCCGGTCACCCTCAACCCATAGCACTTGGTCTAAAATGGTAGGGTCCATGGAGGTATACTCATAGACCACATACTAAATCCCATAACCTCAATGTAATCATCCGGAGTGTAGCCGGATCCAAATAAGTCATCAGATCTCGAGAATCCATTCCCGGGGTTCTACTCGGGTCTAAATTAGTGAATCAAGCCTAAAAAAGCCCAACAAGGGTGCCTGGACATAACCTGGTCTAAAACAGTAGTAAAAACCCATATGTGGCTTGGTCCGATCGAGCCTAGTACCATCTCAATCAAAAGGAAATCAAACCTAGCACTATTGCCCAGCTGATTCTAGTATAAGTATGAAAGCACTGATAAAATCATTCTTTTAACTTTCTTACCCCAAGAAGATCTATGAAAATAATTCCAAAGCCCTTTTTACAACCATTCTTACAGAAAATGGGCCCTCGAGGCCATGCAAGGTTTAGAAAGCCATCCGTAGTAGGCCCGAAGCCAAAACCATTGTAAAATATGTGGAAAATCTATGTATGTGCATGATAATGGCATGCTCAATCACAAATAGTAGCCCACCGGCTCACAATCAACCTATAGGCCATGCACAAGCTCCAATCACTCTACAGCACAGATAACCAGCCTAAGATCACAGTATCGATGTTCGGGACTCAAGGACATCTCCAAATAACCCACCATCTTTGTTCCAGAGTCAAGCACAAGGCCACGTAGGAACACAAAGGTAATAATAGCAACTACTACAAATACTACAATCATTGGAAAAAGAAAATAAATTGGACATGAAGAAGCGGACAAGGTATGGAGTACCAAGATAATAAACCCAACCCAAGGATGCTAATTAGTACAATTATATCCTATATATGCAAAGTCTAAAAGAGTTAAACCGTAAACTACCTATCGTCCGAAGACAAGCTGTTGGAACGACGATGTTCAAGCCTATACCGCTCCGAGAAGCTCCAAACAGAAATCAAACTATCAAGAACATGAACTACACATCAAAATGTGTCTAACGATACCCATAATGCTATAGTTATAACCGGGTCAAAATCTGGGTCAAAAGCGAGCTCGCGGGACCCAAAACCCAAAACCCAAAATGAAAAAGTGCACGACAATCACAACAATCCCAAGAGTGCATGCTAAAAAATTGAGCGGATTTGGCCAAAAAAAGGGGCTCAAAACAGCCCGCTCAAGTAAGGAATTAAAGAGGAAAAATCAAAGAATAAAATCGGAAATTAAAGTAAGAGTTAACTAACCACGACGAAAGGAACAAGCTTACAAAGTGAAATCCTCGTGATAATGAACAACCAAGCCAAAAGAGCAGCTATAAGCCAATAAAACTCAAGATTTGAGAACCTTCATCAATGGAGGTTTTTAGTGGAGGAAGAAGAACACTTGGGGAAAGAAGGGATCTTACCAAGTGACGAGAGAGGCACAATAATTAGTTAATTTAAGAATCCCCGAGCCAAGAACTGTTGTGGAGAAACTGGGGTTGAGAAAAAAGAGTTTATAGTGAGAAACTTATGAAATAAAGGCTGGAAAATGAAGAGGGGGATGTTTTATAGGCCTGGCTGCAGGCTGGCGCCATCGGTGCTAGCCAAGCGCTATGGCACTGAGAAGAGGCCAGGTGCTTGGGTGTGATCGCGCGGAAGGGATGCAATGGTGCTGGCGGGCAGGCGGGTACTGAGGCGCCAATAATGCTGGCAGGGCATCGGCGCTGAGGGCAGGCATGAGCTAGCGCTATCATGCTGCGTGGGCACCATCTGTGCTAAGTGCATGCCTGCAACAGAAAACCAGCAACGCTAAAAACTTTTACAGGGCATTTCAGGCACAATCGGTATCCGATACTCAAAAATCAATAATATTATTAGAGTGGAAACGATATTCCGGACTCAAAAGAATCAACAAAACTTCCATACGAGGTCATTTTGAAGGGATGTTAACCCAAGTCAACACTAACTAAAATCAACCAAACACCCAAAATGAGCCCGGCTCTCCCAGGACTCAAACCAAGTACCTACCTAACTCAAACTCAATATTCTGGAGCTGATGGAATCATCAGATTTCGAATTTGATGCTCCGATCATCGAAAGCTGACCCAAGTCACACTTCTAACTACAAATAGCCTGAAAACATATAAAGCAACACAAAACCCACACGGAAATTCTCAAGCCTCGACTAAAGGTCAACCTAGACCAAACACCGTGCTCTGGAGCTAATGAAGCTGTCAGAATTTTATTCCGAGTATGCTAGCTAATAATGTTGACTAAAGTTAATGAATTCCTAAGTTAAGGCTCTAAAATAGAGAAACGACCATAATGACAAAATGAACAGCCAGGGAACTGAACCACCAGTCTCGGCAAGTCATAAATGACTTGGGGCCACTACAGGAAAGCTCTAACAGTACAAGAAAAGTGTAAACACGAGAATTACCAGAAGGGACATTACATCATTCACTACTAAAAAGGATTTTCATCCTCAAAAGTCAAGAACAAGAAAGTACTTAAAGGCTCAAACAACTGCGGATACTGATCCTACATATCTCTCTCGGTCTCCCAAGTAGCCTCCTCAATTAGATGGTGCCTCTACTGAACTTTCACAACTAGAATATCCCTAGATCTCAACCTCTTGACATCTCTTGCCAAAATAGCTACCGGCTCTTCAACAATGGCTAAACTCGCATCTAACTGAACGGTATCCCACTACAACACATGAGATTCATCTAGAACATACCATCACAAATTGATACATGGAAAACTGGATGCCTAACAGAAAATATCGGAGGCAAAGCTAACATGTAGGAAACACTACCAACTCTCTAAAGGATCTCAAATGGCCCAATGTACCTGGGGCTAAGCTTGCCCCGCCTATCAAATCTCATCACGCCCTTCATGGGAGATACATGGAGAAATACGAAGTCACGGACACTAAACTCTAAGGCACAAAGTGTACGATAAGTGTAGCTCTTCTGCCTGCTCTGAGCTGCCCAAATTCTATCCTGAATCACTCCGACTCTATCTAGTGAATTGGGAAGCAAATCTATACTCTGTGCCCTAGACTTTAAATCATCAACCCAACCAATTGGCGATCTGCAATGCCTACCATACAAAGCCTCGAAAGGTGCCATACCAATGCTCAAATGTAAACTATTATTATAAGCAAACTCGGCCAAAGGCATAAACTGACCCCAAGAACCACCAAAGTCAAGAACACAGGCCCGAAGCATGTCCTCCACGACTTGAATAGTCCTCTCGGACTGGTCATCTGTCTGAGGGTGGAATGTGGTATTTAGCTGAACCTCTGTACCCAAGTTTCACTGAATATCCCTCTAGAACTGAGATGTGAACTGAGTGCCATGGTCTAAAATGATAGAAGCTGGGACCTCATGCAACTGAACAATCTCACAAATGTAGATCTGGGCTAACTTCTATGCGCTGTAAGTTGTCTGGACAGGCAAGAAGTGCACTGACTTAGTTAGCTGATCAACAATCATCCAAATAGAGTCAAAACCTCTAAAAGTACGCGGCAATCCAACTATGAAATCCATAGTAATCCCTTCCCACTTCCACTCAGGAATGGGAAGTCGCTGCATCAATCCACCAAGTCTCGTATGCTCGAACTTCACCTGCTGATAGTTCAAGCACTGAGATACAAACTCTACCACGTCCAGCTTCATGCCACTCCATCAGTAAAGCTGTCTCAAATCTCTATTTTTCTTAGCTGCACTAGGATGGATAGAATACCTAGAACAATGTGCCTCATGGAGAATCAACTGAATCAAATCCCCAACTCTCAGAACACAAAAACAACTGTCAAATCTCATAACCCCATCTGAATCTATAGTATCCCAGCTGGCCTCACCTTGAACCACCTGATCACAAAGGTCACACAACCGCTGATCCTCAAACTGTCAGCTCTGAATCTTGTCAGCTAAAGTAGAACGAACCTCAATAATGGCAAGAACTCTGCTAGGATCCGACAAGTTAACCCTAACCAAATGGTTGGCCAAGTACTGGATGTCAAGGCCAACGGTCGCTCCAAAAGTGAAAGTGAAGTTAGGCTACCCATACTCACCGCGTTCCGACTCAAGGTATTCGCTACCATGTTTGCCTTGCCCGGATGATACAGAATAGTGAAATCATAGTCCTTCAGTAACTCAATCTATCTCCACTGCCTCGAGTTCAGCTCTCAGTGACTCGTGATGTACTGAAGACTATGGTGATCAGGGAATATCTCACAATGAACCCTATATAAGTAGTGTCTTCAGATCTTAAGCGCAAAGACTACCGTCACCAACTCCAAGTCATGGGTGGGGTAATTATGCTCGTGAACCTTTAGCTGCCTCGATGCATATGCTATCACACGACCCTTCTATATCAACACACAACCAAGACCAACCCCAGAAGAATCACAATATACCGAGAAGCTCTGACCCTCAACCGGTAGAGTCAATACTGAAGCTGAAGTCAACAAGGCCTTAATCCTCTGAAAGCTATCCTCGCACTGATTTGACCACTAGAATGGGACTTTTTTCCTAGTGAGCCTAGTCAAAGGTGATTCTATGGAAGAAAACCCCTCGATAAACCATTTGTAATACCCTGCTAACCCAATAAAGCTGTGAACCTCGGTAGAGGTAGTAGGTCTCGACCAATCACCAACTGCTAAAATCTTACCCGGGTCCACTCTAATCCTATCCTTAGACACCATGTGTCCTAGGAATGCAACTGACTCAATCCAAAACTCACACTTTAAGAACTTGGAATTAAGCCGATGATCTATCAAAGTCTAGAGTATAATCCTCAAGTGATGCTCATGCTCATTTTTACTCCACGAGTATATCAGGATATCGTCTATGATAACTATCACAAATGAGTCCAAATATGGGCTAAGCACCCTGTCCATGAAGTCCATGAAAGCTGTGGGGGAATTAGTCAACCCAAAAGACATCACTAGGAACTCATAGTGGTCATAACGTGTCCTGAATGTTGTCTTAGGGATGTCTTCCACCATAATCCTCAACTGGTAGTAGCCTGACCTTAGATCTATTTTTGAAAACACAGTAGAACCCTAAAGCTGATCAAACTAGTCATCAGTCCATGGCATCGGATACCTATTCTTCACAGTTATTCAGCTGCCTATAATTAATACACATCCGCATCGACTTATCCTTCTTCTTCACAAAGAGAACTGGAGCACCCCTAAGAGACACACTCGGCCTAATGAATCCCTTAGCTAACAAGTCCTGGAGATGCTCCTTAAGCTCTCTCAACTCATCTGAAGCCATACGGTAAGGAGAAATGGAAATGGGCCTTGTCCCCGGCTCTAACTCAATAGCAAAGTTGATATCTCTCTTAGGTGGAAGGCCTAGCAGGTAAGTAGGGAAAACATCTAGGAAATCTCTAACCACGGGAACTGACTCAAGGTAAGGAGGTTTGGCACTAGCATCTCGAATATATGTTAGATAAGTCAAACACGCATGAGTAATCAACTTCCTAGCTCAAAGACGAGAGATGATCCCAGACATTGCATGGTTGATAAAACCCTGCCACATAATCGGGGATACGTTGGGCATAACTATGGTAATGGTCTTGGCATAATAATCCAAAACTGTACAGTGAGGGGATAACCAGTCAATGCCCAGAATCACATCAAAGTCTAATATATCAAGAATCATCAAATCTCCTAAAGTCTCAATATCTCAAAATCATACAGGACCTCACAATCCAATCCACCACTAAAGAATCTCCTACTAGGGTCGAAACATATATAGGTATAGATAATGGCTCACTAGCCAACCCTAAACTATGCAAATAGTATGCAGAAATATATGAGCAAGTAGATCCAGGATCAAATAAAGAAAAAGCTAGTCGACGACATATAGAAATCGTACCTGTGATCACAACATCCGAGGCCTCTGCCTCCGGACTCCCAGGGACCACATAAAACTGATGATAACCAATACCTGACAGACCTCCATCCCTACCACCTATCCTGCCATGAAGGGCACCACCCCTAGCATGACCACCACCTCCTCTAGCCAGTGGCTGAACTGCACGGATAGGCTGAGCCAACTGCATGGCTGGCTGAACTATACCCCATTGGGGGAAATCTCTAGCATTATGACCGATAACACCATAATCATAGTAGGGCCCTGATTGCCTAAACTATCAAGATACACTAGCAAAACCTATATGGCCACCATGGCCTGATGCCCAGAAGTTATAGCCCTCGAAGACTTACCACTATAGCCTTGCTAGCTACTCTGACCCTGCTCAAACTGGGAAATATCAGAAGACTGAAGTGAAGCCTAAACCGGTCAACTAGACTGACCCTGGTACTATTATAGCTGATACCCTCAGCCCCACTGGCCTGAACCTTTACCACCATGATGAGAACCACTATAGCTACCCTAATGTCGAGGACTCTTATCTCTGGCCCTCGGATCATGATGATGCATGTCCTATACAATATGGGTATAGTCTATAATAGCCTAGAAGGATCGACCACTAGCAACTAATATCTCAGTTTTCTCTCTAAACTCTATCCGCAATCCCCAAACAAACCTACAAACTCTGTCGGGCTTGATAGGCATGATCATAGCCCCAAATGGTGAAAGGTGGTGAAAATGGGTCTTATACTCAGATACGATCATAGAACCCTACATAAGTCTAGTGAACTGCTCCCTACGATGCTCTCTTTCACTTTGTGATAAGAACTTGGCCATAAAAGCCTCATAAAACTCTGACCAAGACAACAAAAGAGACGAGAATGGTCTAGAAAACACCTGGGACCTCAACTATAGCATAGCTTGGCCCCCCAGCTGATAAGTAGTGTACCCAACTTTGTGAGTCTCCAATAAACCCAAATGGTGTAGCATCTCCTCACAGGTAGCAATGAAATCATGTGGATCCTAACCAGAAGTACTAGTGAACCTCGGAGGTGCCAATCTCAGAAATATACCCAAAGCCTTCTACTCTATCTTTGTCATAGCTGGGCGAGAAGCAAAAGGTTGTGAAACAGATGGGATCAAAAGAACCTCAGCACGGGGTTCCACAGTAACAGGCTGCACTCCTAAACTCTGTGCAGCCAGAGCTGCCCCCTGAACAGATATATATGCTACCTCACCAGGCTGATCCCTAATCATACCCAATAACTATAGAAGTAAACCCCAAATACCTAAAGACTGAGCTGGGGATGAAGCTGGCACAGAAGCTGGTTCTGGCACTGGTGGTACCTAGGCTATCCCCTGCCCCACATGCTGCTGCTTGGGAACAAATTTGGGCTCATACTCAGGCTCAAACTTGACCCTAGGAGCTCTAATTGGTGTCACTGCTGGGGCATATCCCCTAGCTCTACCTCTGTGACCTCCTCGGCCCCTAGCTGGAGACAAGGGTGCTGGAGTAAAAGGCTCGCCCCTGCCTGATATCGATGATATCGTTTGAACCATCTGCGGGAGAATAAACTAGAACAAGTGAGATATCAAGAAACTTTCAAGGATGCTATGCACGAGATAGAAGAAAGAAAAGGTCAATGTTTCCTAAGATGCCACTATAGCCTTCCAAAGATTGAGTACAAACATCTTCGCCTGATCCGCAGGACTCTACTAGACATTGGCTCATATACCGATGACATCGATGAACCTACGCTTTGATACCAAGTTATCACGACCTCATTTCTCAGTCATGATGGCACCTACAAATCCCTAGTAGGCAAACTAATTCTCGTAGTCCAAAATAGTTACTAAAGGGCTACTATCTTACAAGCAAGAGGAAGAAGCATAATATAGCGGAAGCAAGGGAAATACGATAAAGAAATGAGCAACAAGAATGCATAAAAGGAAACTAAACCAATCCAAAACTTGGTATCATAGTATAATAGCCATAACTACATCAACAGAGTACAAAAGGTCCAAAAGTAAATATATGTATATGTTTGTGAATAGTAAAATAGTACATAATACAAAAGATGAACTAAAATCTAAGCTTCGGTCGCCAAGAGCTCACCCTCAGTCTCGGATAGTCCCCAAAAGATCAACCCGCACGAGTCTCAAATGGATCAATAGAAATGGCCCACACTAGGATCTGCACCAGAAAGATGCAGAGTGTAGTATGAGCACCAATTGCTAAGTGACAGGTACCCAGTAGATATCATAGGCCAACCGGGTGCATATAAGATATAAAGGCAATAATATAGCAGAAGAAAAGCAAGTAGTCACAGAAAATAATGAATAAGTACACGAAATATAGCACATAAGGATACAAGGAGAAAATAACATACTTAGCTAGATACTAGAATATATATATGACACAAACACAGGAAAAAGAAAGAAGCAATGCACCTGGGATCCTCGCAATAACAATATATATGTAGAGAGTTTTAGAAATAGGTGGTATACTAGTAACCTCAATTATAAAGGGAAGGAGAAGGGAAGAATAATGATAGCATGCTTTAAAACAAGATTAATAACCAAACCATGCTAATATTACTACTCTCAAGTCAGGAAAGAATCAACCGGTAGCCCAAATACAACTTATCAAGTGAACCAATGTATATAATACAACCCTCAATATCCAATCATCATATGTAATAACCACTAGGACCAATATCTCGATAGAGTAACAATAAGTCTACTTATAATCCTAATGAGTGCCCATACACCCAAGGAACACAAACACGTGAAGACAAACCCTCCAGTATCCTATACTACCAGAGCATACACTCAGCAAATAGAAAACAAGGGTGGAATCTCATACAAATGGATGATATGATATGATATGTTGAACCCAAGTGATAGTAGTGTCGTATGTTAGCCTCTTTGGTACCTAAAAGGCCCAATAGAGATAGGATCTATGCAAGGGATTCCCCCCAGTACCTCTACTCTACCGTACACCCCTTCTTTGGTAACTCTCTTCCCATAGCACTTGGTCTGGAATGGTAGGGTCTATCGAGGTCTACTCATAGACCACATACTAAATCCCATAACCTCAATGTAATTGTACGGAGTGTAGTCGGATCAAAATAACTCATCAGATCTCAAGAATGCATGCTCGGGGTTCTACCCAGGTCTAAATAAGTGAATCAAGTCTCAAAAACACCAACAAGGGTGCCTGGACATAACTGGGTCTAAAATAGTAGTGAAAACCCATTTGTGGCTCGGTCCGACCGAGTCTAGTACCATCTCAATTAATTGGAAATCAAATCTAGCACTACGGCCTAGCCGAGTCTAGCATAAGTATGAAAATAGTGATAAAATCATCCTTTTAACTTTCTTACCCCAAGAATATCCATGAAAACAATTCCAAACCCCTTTTTATAACCATTCTTACCGAAAACGGGTCCTCTACACTATGCAAGGTTTAGAAAGCCATCAGTAGTAGGCCCGAAGCCAAAACCATAGTAAAAAATATGGAAAATCTCTATATATGCATGATCATGTCATGCTCAATCACAAATAGTAGCCTAATAGCTTACAATCAACCTATCTGCCCTGTACAGACTCTAATCGCTCTACAGCACAGATAACCAGCCTAAGATCGTAGTTTTTATGTCTGAGACTCTCGGACATCCCTAAATGATCTACCATCTATGTTACAGATTCAAACACAAGGCCATGCAGGACCACAAAGGTGATACTAGCAGCTACTATGAATACTACAATCATCGGAGAAAGAAAATAAGTAAGACATAAAGAAGCAGACAAGGTCTGGGGTACCAAGATAATAAACCCAACCTAATGATGTTAATTAGTACAATTATATCCTAAATATGCAAAGTCTAAAAGAGTTAAACCGTAACCTACCTGTTGTCCAATGACAAGCTGCTGGAACGATGATGTCCAAGCCTGAACTGCTCCGAGAAGCAAGAAACTGAAATCAAAGTTAACAAGAACATGAACTACACGTCAAAATGAGTCAAACCATACCCATAATGATATAGTTATAACTAGGTCAAAATCTAGATCAAAAGCGGGCCCACAGGACACATAATCGAAAACCAAAAATGAAAAACACACAATGATCACAATAATCCCAAGAGTGTATGCTCAAAATTTGAGTGGATTTGGCCAAGAAAATGGTCTCAAAATAGTCCGCTCAAGTAAGGAATTAAAGAGGGAAAATCAAAGAATAAAATCAGAAATTAAAGTAAGAGTCAACTTACCACGATGAGAGGAACAAGCTTATGGAGTGAAATCCTCGCGATAATGAACAGCCAAGCCAAGAGAGCAGCTATAAACCAAGAACACTCAAGCTTTGAGAACCTTCATCAATGGAGGTTTTTAGTGGAGGAAGAAGAACATTTGGGGAAAGAAGGGAGCTTACCAAGTGATGAGGGAGTCACAATAGTTCGTTAATTTAAGAATCCCCAAGCCAAAAACTATTTTGGAGCAACTTGGGTTGAGAGAAAATGAGTTTAGAGTGAGAAACTTATGAAATAAAGGCTGGAAAAACAAAGAGGGGGAAATTTTATAGGCCTGGCTGCAAGCTGGCGCCATCGATTGACACACCCCGAGGTTACCCCCTAGATGTAACACGGGGTTGGGACAATAAGTGCCCCAAGCTAACCCTTGGTCATAGCATTCTCAAGCATAACAAAAGATAAGCGGAAGCATAATAGATAAAGTCAGAATAGCATAAATGGATAATCAAGTCAAATAGGAATACAAGATCCAAAAAAAAGACTCCAATATTGTCTATGTCTAAAAAGCCTCTACTTATGACATAAAGAGTTGCTAGGACAAAACCCTAGCTAACTCAAAGTACTGAAATGAAAACCTAACACAAGCTAATAACATGACTAGTCCTCGACCTAGGAGGACTCACCAACAGCTGGCGGATGGAGTGGCTTGGAAGCTCTAGCCACATGCCTGGGATGGGACACCTAAATCTGCATCATCAAAGGATACAACGCAAGATATGCATCAGTACTATAGGATGTACCGAGTATGAGGGATATGCATAAATATCACGAAAACATGCTAGGTATGCTTAACAATCAAAATCATGCTTTAAAAGTAAAACTGGATGCAAGTGACTCTATTAAATATCATAAGCTGAAAATAAGATCATAAATAATAAGTCTGAAATCTAACCAAGAGTCAAATACATATTTAAAGCATAAACTGTTTCTATGGGAGGTTCTCTAACCGACATACACCATGTGAGCTACATGGAATGTGATGTATACGCCCCATCGAGAGGACCCAATATACTTTGCCACGGTATAAAGGCATGACTGTGGCATGATCACTAAATCATGTATCACCCCGGAAATGGATCCAGTTATTTAAGTTAAGAACTCTAGAAATTTTTCATGTTCCAGGGTTTACGGGTCCAACCACGGATCATGGTTCGAACCACGACTCATGGAAGGAACTCATAGAATCAAAAATACAGATTGTCAGTGTTCCCAGGAACCACGAGTCAAATGATGACTCATCATTTGAATGACGGGTCCATCCTATGGACTCGTGGATGGCCTTCAGAGGGTTGATTTTCTTCCCAAGTTCCTCCAGGAACCATGAGTCGAGTCTACGACTCATCGTCTGAATGATAAGCCATAGTCTTGAGTCGTGGTTTGACCATAAGTCAACTAAGCTTCCCAGTCTATAACTCCTTTCTACGGTCCGTGATTCATTCTACGGGTCCGTCCTGTTGAACCGTAGAAATGAATCTGCAACATGAATTTCCCAGTCAGAATCACGATCCATTATTCAGACCACGACTCGTAGGCTGAGTCGTGGTTACTGAAAGTTGACTGATTTTCCAGCTTTTCTCTATTTAATTCCCCTGGGCATTTCGGTCATTTCCCACCCTATTGTCTACTAAGTGAAGTCATTTTGACTACTTTTAGAAGGGTTTTCACCCCTATTATCCTAAGTCTATCCTAAGTTCCTCATTCTTCTCTCAAAAAGGACAATTCTCCTTCAAGCTCAAGTCTCCAAGCTCCAAGTCAAGCCTCCCAATCTTTTCCAAATCAAGTGGGTAATCTTCCACCAAGGTATGTGGGCCTTTAACAATGGGTTCCTTTCACCCTTGTGCCCAAAATCCCCAATCCTTATGTTGAATTATGAACTTATGAAATTAGGGTTTTGATCTAAAATTGGGGAAAGCTTATGAAATCAATTTCTATGTTTAAATTCATGGTTTCTTATTGATTATTCGTGATTTAATTATGATTCTCTTGTTGGTTTTAAAAGCCCAAGCATGAAAGTTGATTTCTAGCATGAAACTATAAAATTGCATGTTTTCAAGAGAAACTTAGCATGATTAGATATCTTGGCCTTTATGTACTTATGAAAATGCATGCCTATTTTCTCAAGTATGAATTTAGAAAGGAAAGCATGTTTTGAACTATGGCTATGCTAAGTCTATATATGTATGAATTTGAATTGCATGGCATCAGATATATCTTGTTGCTTTTCAAATAGTTTTGACATCAGATATGTCACCAGTTATGAACAGCTTTGACATCAGATAGGTCATTGGTTATAAACAGCTTTGACATCAGATATGTCATCGGTATTATATGAGCTATATAAATATTTTGGGAGTAGTATTTAGCACCGAGTTGGACTAGGTGAGAGTACCCTTAGTCCCAGAACTACATGCCCCAGTAGGTATTAAGTCCCCTCTGTTGGGCATCAGTTTTAGTGATCACACCACAGTCATGCCTTTATACCCTGGCAAGGTATATTAGGTCCTCTCGATAGGGCGGATACATCTAATTTCATGTAGCTCACATGGCCTATGTCGGTTAGAGAACCTCCTACAAAAAATAGTTTATGCTTTTTAAACTTGCATTTAACTCTTATTAAGATTTCAGGCTTATTACTTATGATTATGTTTCAGCTTATAGCGAGGTTAGAGTCATTGCGCTCAGTTTTATCTTTAAAAGCATGATTTTAGTTATTTAAGTATACTTAGCATGTTTTCATCATGTTCATGCATTGCTCACATACTTAGTACATTACATAGTACTAACGCATATTTGCGCTGCATCCTTTGATGATGCAGATTCAGGTGTCCCTTCCCAGCTTCATGGCTAGAGTTCCGGGCCACTCACAATCAGCTTTAGGGAGTCCTCATAGTTCGAGGACTAAACTTTATTCTAGATTTTATATGCTTCAGTTCCTTCCATATTGTAGAGTTAGTTGGGGTATTGTCTCATCAACTCCTTATGCTAGTCTTAGAGGCTTTTCAGACATAGTGTTGTTGGGTTCCGATGGATGATTGTACCTCTTGATTTGAATTTCTATTTATGATATTCTGAGCCTCTATCTGTGATTGCTTCCGCTTATCTTTTGTTATGCTTGAGAATGCTATGACAAAGGGTTAGTTTGGGATCCTCGTGGTCCCAAGTCCCATACATCTAGAGGGTAACCTTAGGGCATGACAAACTTGGTATCAGAGCCTCAGGTTCAAGAGTCCTAGGATGTATGAAAGCCGCATCGAGTAGAGTCTCTTACATGTATGTGAAGCACGCCACACATATGAGAGGGAAGCTATGAGGTGTTTTAGAAAAACTTCACTTCTTTCATGATCACATTGTGCAATAGAGCTTAAGTCTAATGTTCCTCTAATCCTTATCTTATGCGTTTCAAATTATGCCTCCTCGATGTGTTATGCCTCCCCGAGCCACTAGAAATGTTGTTCCTCAGGTTCCAATTCCTGATATCATGAATGATGAGTTTAGGAATGCTATTAACTTGCTAGCCCATACTTTAGCTACTCAGGCAAATCAGCCGGCTCCTGCCCTAGTCCATCCTCAAGGTGGGGTAGCAACCCGAGTTCGTGACTTCATCCGTATGAACCCACTAGAATTTTGGGGTTCGAAAGTGAGTGATGACCCACTCTATTTTTTGATGAAGTGAAGAAGATATTTGAAGTTATGCAAGTGGTTGGGGTTGATTGTGTTGAGCTTGCATCCTATCAACTCAAGGATGTGGCTCATATTTAGTTCATGCAATCGAAGGAGGCTAGGGTGAGGGATGCGATCCCCATGACTTGGGAGTGTTTTGAGAGAGCCTTTGTTGATAGGTTCTTTCCCCATGAGTTGAGGCAAGCAAAAGTGGAGGAATTTATGAACTTGAGACAGGGTTCGATGTCAGTGCAAGAGTATAGTCTGAAGTTCACTCATTTGTCTAGATATGCTCCCTCTATGGTAGCAGACTCGCATGATCAAATGAGTAAGTTCATGTTTCTGATATGGTGAAGAAGGAGTGTAGGTCTGCTTTGTTTTTGAGTGATATGAACATTTCCCGACTCATGACTCATGCCCATCAGATTGAGGGTGGAAAGATTAGGGAGATGGCAAGGAAGAACAAGAGGGTTCGATCCGAGGGGTCAGGTTTTGGTCATCACAGGTCTGGAGGTAGACATCGCTCTTCTTTCTAGAAGAAGTCATCAAGTCCTGTTCATTCTTCTGCCAGTACTCCTTCTCAGGCCTCCAAGCCCCGCCATGATCAGTCCAGTAGAGGTACAGGTTCTTATTCTCAGAGTGGTGGTGCAAAGGGGTCTTTTTTCCCCATTTGTACAAGCTGTGGAAAGAGTCACCCCGGTGAGTGTTTGGCTGGTAGGGAGGGTTGTTTTGGTTGTGGCTAGGTTAGTCACCGTGTCAAGGATTTCCCTTTGGATAGAAAGGGACAAGAAGTTAGGACCTAGCTTGCCCAGTAGCTTCAGGAGGTATACCAGCCCAGCAAAGCGTAGCTTCTAGTTCTGGTGGTCAGCGCCAGAACCACCTTTATGCCATGTCCTCCCAACAAAATCAGGAGAGTTCTCCTGATGTGGTTACCGGTATGTTGAAAGTCTTCTCTTTTGATGTGTATGCTTTGTTGGACCCCGATGCTTCCTTATCCTTTGTGATCCCTTATGTGGCTCGTAAGTTCGAGATTCATCCTAAAATGCTTTTAGAACCCTTTCATGTTTTTACTCATGTTGGGGAGTCAGTCCTAGACAAAAGAGTCTATTGAAATTTCCCTATCTCAGTCCTTCATAGAGTCACTTCAGAGGATCTAGTAAAGTTGGAGATGACTGATTTTGATGTTATTGTTGGTATGGACTGGTTGTATGCATGTTATTCCTCAGTTGATTGCCGCACTCGTGTGGTTAGTTTCAAGATTCCTAATAAACCTGTCCTAGAATGGCAAGATAGTTCCTCTTCTTCAAAGAGTCATTTCATATCTTATCTTAAGGCTAGGAAGATGATTTCTAAAGGCTATGTCTATCATATAGTTCGGGTCATGGACACGGAGTCCGAGACCCTGACTATTCAGTTTGTTCCTGTTGTGAGTGAATTCTCAGAAGTGTTTCCTGATGATTTTCTCGGAGTCCCTCCCGAGTGGGAAATTGACTTTGGGATAGATCTTCTTCCGGATACGAATCCTATCTCTATTCCTCCCTATAGAATGTCCCCCATAGAACTCAAGGAGTTGAAAGATCAGTTGAAGGACTTGCTTGATAAGGGTTTCATCAGGCCCAGTATCTCTCCTTGGGGTGCCCCAATTTTGTTTGTTCGAAAGAAAGATGGATCTCTTAAAATGTGTATTGATTACCGCCAATTGAACAAGGTCACAATCAAGAACAAGTATCCCATTCCTAGGATTGATGACTTGTTCGATCAGCTTCAGGGTACCTGTTTCTTCTCAAAAATTGACCTTAGATCCGGTTATGATCAACTTCGAGTTCGGGAATGTGATATCTCGAAAACAGCCTTTAGGACTCGGTATGGTCATTATGAGTTTGTTGTGATGTCTTTTGGTCTAACGAATGCTCCTGCAGCTTTTATAGATTTGATGAACCGTGTGTTAAAACAATATTTGGATATTTTTGGGATTTTTTTCATTGATTATATCCTTATTTACTCTCAGAGTGATGAGGAGCATGCGGATCACTTGAGGGTTATGTTGCAAACTCTCAAGGATAGACAGTTTTTTGCTAAGTTTAGCAAGTGCGAATTTTGGATGCAGTCTATTGCTTTTCTGGGTCATATTGTGACTAGTGAGGGTATCTCAGTTGATTCTCAGAAGATAAAGGCAGTAAAGAACTGGCCTAGACTTATTGCTCCGTCTGATATTAGGAGCTTTTGGGGTTTGGCTGGTTACTACAGGAGGTTTGTGGAAGGTTTTCTTCCATTGCTGCCCCTTTGACCCGATTGACTTAGAAGAAGGTGAAATTCTAGTGTTCCGACTTGTGTGAGAAGAACTTTCAGGAAATTGAAGACTAGACTTACCACCGCTCCAGTGTTAGCTCTACCCGAGGGCTTAGATGATTTTATTGTGTATTGTGATGCTTCTAGAATTGGTTTGTGTTGTGTTTTGATGCAGCGTGGTAAGGTGATTGCCTATGCTTATAGACATCTTAAGACTCATGAGAAGAACTATCCTACTCATGATCTTAAGTTAGCGACCGTGGTCTTTGCTTTGAAGATTTGGAGACATTACTTGTATGGTGTGCATGTGGATGCATTCACCGATCAGAAGAGTCTTTAATATGTGTTCACTCAAAAGGAATTGAATTTGCGACAAAGGAGATGGCTTGAGCTCCTTAAGGATTATGATATGAGTGTGCTTTACAATCCGAGTAAGGCCAATGTTGTGGCGGATGCTTTGAGTAGGTTGTCCATGAGAAGTGTAACTTATATTGAATATGGAAAGAAGGAATTGGTTAAAGAAGTTCATAGGCTTGCTCGGTTGGGAGTTCACCTTATGGACTCGACCGAAGGTGGTGTGATTGTGACTAATGGTTCTGAATCTTCCTTAGTGACTGAGGTGAAAGCAAAGCAAGACAATGATCCAGTTTTACTTCAGCTTAAGGGTGCAGTTCATCAGCAGCAGGTGGAGGGTCATTTATGTGTTTTAGATATAAATGGGTTGAGACAGCAGATTCTGACCGAGGCTCACATTTCTAGATATTTCATTCATCTGGATGCCACTAAGATGTACCTTAATCTACGGGAAGTCTTTTGGTGGAATGTATGAAGAAGGACATAGTTGGGTTTGTGGCTAAGTGTCCGAAGTATCAACAAGTCAAAGTGGAACACCAAAGGCTGGGTGGCATACTTCAGGATATGGACCTTCCCACTTGGAAATGGGAAGCAATCAATATGGATTTTATCACGGGTTTGCCTCGTACTCGAAGGAAACATGATTCCATTTGGTTAATCATTGACCGGATGACCAAGTCATCCTATTTCTTGGCTGTTAAGACTACGGATACAACGAATGATTATGCCAGACTCTACATTTGGGAGATAGTCTGATTGCATGGTGTTCCTTTGTCTATCATTTCTGATAGGGGTCCTCAGCTTACATCTCAGTTTTGGAAGTTGTTTCAGAAAGGTCTTGGTACCAAGGTAAAGCTTAGCACAGCTTTTCATACTCAGAAAGAAAGCCAGGCAGAGCGTACTATTCAGATTTTGGAGGATATGTTGAGAGCTTGTGTGATCTATTTCAAAGGTAATTGGGATGATCACTTACCTCTTATCGAGTTTGCCTACAACAACAGCTTTCACTCTAGCATCCAGATGGCTCCATATGAGGCACTTTATGGCTGGAGATGTAGATCTCCTATTGGTTGGTTCGAGGTTGGTAAGGTAGCCTTGATTGGTCCAGATTCAGTTCATGAGACTTTGGAGAAGGTTAAACTTATTAGGGAAAGGTTGAAGATCTCTCAGAGTCGATAGAAATCTTATGCGGATGTGAGGAGAAGGGAGTTGGAATTTGAATTTGTTGATTGGGTTTTCCTTAAAGTGTCACCCATGAAGGGTGTAATGAGAGTTGTCAAGAAAGGAAAGCTTAGTCCCCGTTTTATAGGTCCTTATTGAATTCTGAGGAAGGTTGGTAGAGTTGCTTATGAGTTGGAGTTGCCAACGGAGTTGGGAGTGGTTCATCCAGTTTTCCATATTTCCTTATTGAAGAAGTGTGTTGGTGATCCAACCTTGATTGTCCCTTTGGAAGATGTGGGTGTGAAAGATAGTCTCACCTACGAAGAGGTTCCCGTGGAGATCCTTGATCGTCAGGTTCGAAGGTTGAGAAACAAGGAAGTCACTTCGGTAAAAGTCCTTTGGAGGAATTAACTTGTAGAAGGTGCTACTTGGGAAGCGGAGGAGGCCATGAAGGCCAAATATCCTCATCTCTTTCCTTCCGACTCTGTTCCTGCTTGAGGTACTAGTTTCCTCCTTAGTATGTCCCTCCGATTCTATTCCACCAGTTTCTCTCATGATCCTAGCATGCATACATGTTTTATGAAGTTAGTTTATCGTGTTTTCAAGTTAAGAAATTCAGTTCTCATGATTACCCCTTGATTTCTATGTTTTGATATTTCGTTGGGTTGTTTTCCCCTCAGTTTCCCTTGTTTAGTCTTCATTCGAGGATGAATTATCCCAAGGGGGAGATATTGTAACACCCCGGAAATGTATCCAGCTATTTAAGTTAAGAACTCCAGAAATTTTTCATGTTCCAAGGTTTACTGGTACAACCACGGATCGTGGTTAAAACCACGACTCGTGGAAGGAACTCATAGAATAAAAAATACAGATTATCAGTGTGCCCAGGAACCATGAGTCAAACGATGACTCATCGTTTGAATGACGGGTCCATCCTATGGACTCGTGGATGGCCTTCATAGGGTTGATTTTCTTCCCAAGTTCCTCCCGGAACGACGAGTCGAGTCTACGACGAGCCATAGTCTTGAGTCGTGGTTTGACCATAGGTCAATTGAGCTTCCCAATCCATGACTCCTTTCTACAGTCCATGATTCATTCTACGGGTCCGTCATGTTGACCCGTAAAAATGAATCTGCAACATGAATTTCCCAGTCAGAGTCTACGACTCAGAATCATGATCTGTCATTCAGACCACGACTCGTAGGCTGAGTCGTGGTCACTGAAAGTTGACTGATTTTCTAGCTTTTCTCTATTCAATTCCCAGGGGTATTTTGGTCATTTCCCACCCTATTGTCTACTAAGTGAAGTTGTTTTGACTACTTTTAGAAGGGTTTTCACCCCTATTATCCTAAGTCTATCTTAAGTTCCTCATTCTTCTCTCAAAAAGGAAAATTCTCCTTCAAGCTAAAGTCTCCAAGCTCCAAGTCAAGCCTCCTAATCTTTTCCAAATCAAGTGGGTAAACTTCCACCAAGGTATGTGGGTCCTTAACAATGGGTTACTTTCACCCTTGTGCCCAAAATCCCCAATCCTTATGTTGAATTATGAACTTATGAAATTAGTGTTTTGACCTAAAATTGGGGAAAGCTTATGAAATCAGTTTCTATGTTTAAATTCATGGTTTTTTATTGATTATTCATTATTTAATTATGATTCTCTTGTTGGTTTTAAAAGCCCAAGCATGAAAGTTGATTTCTAGCATGAAACTATGAAATTGCATGTTTTCAAGAGAAACTTGGCATGATTAGATATCATGGCCTTTATGTACTTATGAAAATGCATGCCTATTTTCTCAAGTATGAATTTAGAAAGAAAAGCATGTTTTGAACTATGGCTATGCTAAGTCTATATATGTATGAATTTGAATTTCATGGCATCAGATATGTCTTATTGCTTTTCAAATAGTTTTGACATCAAATATGTCACCAGTTATGAACAACTTTGACATCAGATAGGTCATTGGTTATAAACAGCTTTGACATCAGATATGTCATCGGTATTATATGAGCTATATGTATGTTTTGGGAGTAGTATTTTGCATCGAGTTGGACTGGGTGAGAGTACCCTTAGTCCCAGAACTACGTGCCCCCGTAGGTATTATGTCCCCTCTATTGTGCATCAGTTTCAGTGATCACGCCACAGTCATGCCTTTATACCCTGGCAAGGTATATTAGGTCCTCTCGATGGGGCAGATACATCGAATTCCATGTAGCTCACATGGTGTATGTCTGTTAGAGAACCTCCCACATAAAACAATTTATGCTTTTAAAACTTGCATTTGACTCTTATTCAGATTTCAGACTTATTACTTATGATTATGGTTCAGCTTATAGTGAGTTTAGAGTCATTGAGCTCAGTTTTATCTTTAAAAGCATGATTTCAGTTATTTAAGTATACTTAGCATGTTTTCATCATGTTCATGCATTGCTCACATACTTAGTACATTCCATAGTACTAACGCATATTTGCACTACATCCTTTGATGATGCAGATTCAGGTGTCCCTTTCCAGCTTCATGGCTAGAGTTCTGGGCCACCCACGATCAGCTTTGGTGAGTCCTCATAGTTCGAGGACTAGACTTTATTCTAGATTTTCTATGCTTTCTTTCCATCCAGATTGTGGAGTTAGTTGGGGTATTTTCCCATCAACTCCTTATGCTAGTTTTAGAGGCTTTTCAGACATAGTGTTATTGGGTTTCATTGGATGATTGTACCTCTTGACTCGACTTTCTATTTATGATATTCTGAGCCTATATCTATGATTGCTTCCGCTTATCTTTTGTTATGCTTGAGAATGCTATGACCAAGGGTTAGCTTGGGATCCTTGTGGTCCCAAGTCCCGTGTTACGTCTAGGGGGTAACTTCGAGGCGTGACAAATCTGATGCCCAACAGAGGGGACTTATAAACCTACGAGGGCACGTAGTTCTGGGACTAAGGGTACTCTCACCCTGTCCAACTCAGTGCTAAATACTACTCCCAAAACATACTTATAGCTCATATAATACTGTGGCATATCTGATGCCAAAACTGATCATAACTGATGACATATCTAATGTCAGAACTGTTTGAAAAGCAGTAAGACATATATGATTCCATGCAATTCAAAATCATACATCTAAAGACTTAGCATAACCATGATTCGAATCATGCCTTTCCTTTTTAAATTCATACTTGAAGAATTAGGCATGCAATTTCATAAAAATACATAAGGTCATGATATCTAATCATGTCAAATATCTCTTGAAAACATGCAGTTCAATAGAATCATGCTAGAAATCAACTTTAGAACCTTGGCTTTGAAAACCAATGAAGGAATCATAATCAAATCATAATTAGGCAATAAGAAACCATGGATTTAAGCATAGAAACTGCTTTCATAAGTTTTCTCCAATTTAGATCAAAACCCTAATTTCAAAATCTCATAATTTAACATAAGAATTGGAGGTTTTGGGCACAAGGGTGAAAGGAACCTATTGTTGAATACCCACATACCTTGGTTGAAGCTAACCCACTTGAATTGAAAAAACTTAGGAGACTTGAACTTGGAACTTGAGACCTTGAGCTTGAGAGAGCTCTTTTCCTTTTTGGGAGATTAATGAGGTAATGAGAAGGGACTTAGGCTAATGAGGATGAAAACCCTTCTAGAAATAGCCAAAACGACATCATTTAGGAGTTAAAAGGGTGGGGAATGACTAAAATACCCCTAGGACATATTTAAGAAAAATCTGGAAAATAGTCGGTTTCAGGGACCACGGTTCAGTTCTACGGGTCGTCATTTGAACCACGGCCCATGGTTCCACTCGTGGTTCCTGAAAGAAGCTTCAGGCTGCAGAAGCACTTCTACGGGTCAACAAGATGAACCCATAGAATGAATGATGAGTCATAGACTTGAACCATAGTTCTAGGAAACATGGACTTCTCTGAACCAGGTTCCATGAGTCATAGAACGGACTTGTCGTTCAGATGATGAGCCATAGACTAACTCATGATTTCCTGGGGAACTGTCATCCCCCTGATCTGGGTTCCACGAGTGGACAGGATGGACCCGTGGTTTGAACCATGGTCCGTAGAACCAACTCATGGTCCCAGAATAGAGGCTAAATCAACAGAAGGGAAATCACGGCTCCATTCCACGACCCGTGGTTTGAACCACGGTCCGTGGTTTGGACCCGTCATTCCTGAAACATGAAATTTTTCTGAGATTTCAACTTAGATATCTGGTTTGATTTCCAAAGTGTTACAATATCTCCCCCTTAGGATCATTCATCCTCGAATGAAAACTAAACAAGGAAAATTGAAGAGAAAACAGCTCAACCAGCAATCAAAACCAGGAAATCAAGGTGTAAACATGAAAACTGAACTTTTCAACTTGAAAACATGATAAACTAACTTCGAAAAACATGGATGCATGCTAGAATCATGAGAGGAACTGGTGGAATAGAATCGGAGGGACATACTAAGGAGGAAACCAATGCCTCAAGCTGGAATTGAATCTAAAGGAAAGAGATGAGGATATTTGGCCTTCATGGCCTCTTCCGCTTCCCAAGTAGCACCCTCTACAAGCTAATTCCTCCAAAGGACTTTTACCGAAGTGACTTCCTTGTTTCTCAACCTTCGAACCTGACGATCAAGGATCTCCACGGGAACCTCTTCGTAGGTGAGACTATCTTTCACACCCACATCTTTCAAAGGGACAATCAAGGTTGGATCACCAACACACTTCTTCAATAAGGAAATATGAAAAATTGGATGAACCACTCCTAACTCTGTTGGCAAATCCAACTCATAATCAACACTACCAATTCTCCTCAAAATCCTATAAGGATCTACAAAACAGGGACTAAGCTTTCCTTTCTTGCCAAATCTCATCACACCCTTCATGGGTGACACGTTTAGGAAAACCCAATCATCAACTTCAAATTCCAACTACCTTCTCCTCACATCCGCGTAAGATTTCTATCGACTCTGACCAGGTTTCAACCTTTCCCTAATAAGCTGAACTTTCTCCATAGTCTCATGAACCGTATATAGACCAATCAAGGCTGCCTCACCTGCCTCAAACTAAACAATAGGAGATCTATATCTCCGACCATATAGTGCCTCATATGGCACCATCTGAATGCTAGAGTGAAAGTTTTTGTTGTAGGCAAACTCGATAAGAGGTAAGTGATCACCCTAATTTCCCTTGAAGTCAATCACACAAGCTCTCAACATTTCCTTTAAAGTCTGAATAGTACGCTCTGCCTGGCCGTCTGTCTGAGGGTGAAAAGTTATGCTAAGCTTCACCTGGGTACCAAGACCCCTCTAGAAAGACCTCCAAAACTGAGATGTAAACTGAGTACCCCTAACTGAAATGATAGACAAAGGAACACCATGCAATCGAACTATCTCTCGGATGCAGAGTTTGGCATAGTCATTTGCTGAATCCCTAGTCTTAACAGCCAAGAAATGGGATGATTTAGTCATCAGATCGACAATCACCCAAATCGAATCATGTTGCCTTAGAGTACGAGGAAAACCTGTAATAAAGTCCATACTAATCGCTTCCCATTTCCAAGTGGGAAGGTCAATATCCTGAATCATGCCACCCGGTCGCTGGTGCTCTACCTTCACCCGATAACAGTTGGGACACTTAGCCATAAAACCAGCTATGTCCATCTTCATACCATTCCACCAAAAGACTTCCCGTAGATCACGGTACATCTTGGTGGCACCGAGGTGGATGGAATATCTGGAACCATGAGCCTCAGTCAAAATTTGCTGGTGTTGACACCCAATTTTTACCCTCCACATTACGAATTAATCTTGAGCCTTTTTAAATTTCAAACAATTTTTGGAATAATTATTTTTGTAAAAAAGGGGGATAAAATATTTTCCAAATAAGCTTTATGATAGTTTTGAGTAATAATTTATATTTTTTCATATTTAGTCATGTGAAATTTATATAAATTTTACTTTAAGAGCTATTTTAGAGTTTAAATTCATAAGAAAATCCTTTTTAAGAATTGAACGCTTGATTTTCCTCCAAGTTAATTCAAAATGAGAGTTAATTGAATAAATTAATTTCATAATTATTAAGAGGTAATTAAGTGTTAAATTCAATAATTATTTCAATTTGTTTAAGTTAAATGAGCTCAAGAATTGATTATAATTAGTTCGTCTATATTCCAATGCTAGCCTAATTCCTTAAATCATTTAAATTCTAGCCGAATTTCATCAATTTATTCGTAATTTGGCTACCTCCTTAAACCTAAAGTGGCCACATTTTTGAAAATGTGGCCAAACTTTAAACACCCTTATAACCCCTTTGCTTCAGCCTCCATTTGGGCCAGCAAATCTGCCTGACCCGGTTGGCCCAGCTCCTCATTCCCCGCCCAATCCTTTCACCTGCCTGACCCGACCGACCGGCCCAAACATCACTCATATACTCTCCCATCTCTTTCTCTCAGACAAAAAACAAAATGCTCTCTTCTCTTTTCTTTCTCCTCTCTCAATACCTCTCAAAAACCCTAGCCGCCACAACTTCTCTCTCCCCTTTCCATCCATCTTCTTCGTCTCTCCGTACCCCCATCGCGTGCTTAGCACGAGAGCTGTACCAAGGAGGTACCAGGAAAGCGACGTGGAATGAATCCACACCTCCAATCGTCCTTTCTCTCTGAACCCCGCTCAAGATTTGTACCAAGATGGTACCATTCCTAACAGCTCACCTTCAACAACGGCTCTAACTCCGTCAAAATTCCCAAATACCGTCCATCCTCCATCAAATGATGAGCTGGCAACCTAGAACATTCCATAAATATCCTAGGTGTTGATTTCACTGAGAAATCTGTGGAAATTGGTACAAGTTTGTATCATTTCCTTGTTGTCCAGCCTCAGCCGTTGAGGGATTTCAAATTCCTCAACCCAAATCCCCAAAAAACCCTCTGGTTTTCCCCTCTATTTTCACCTGAAATTCCCTATAAATACCCCCCAGCTGCATGGAAAGGAGCTGATTTTTGGGAAAATATTGGGGGTTCTGGAGAATCGATTCTCTAACCTCACGAAACTGGTCAGCTAGCTTGGAAAATAAACACTAAAAATTTGAGTGCTAACGAGTTTGCGCTAATCCTATGGTGGTAAAACTTCCGGTGAGGTTCAAGGTACAAGTTGCTACCCTAGAAAAGGTATAATCCTCACCCACCTCTCTTTACTGTTTCCCTTTATTTTCTTATGTTATGAAATATTCAAGTTGAACGAATCTGGATTTCTGGTCTTGTTTTCTATTATGATATGTGTTTCAGTTCTAGGCTGTTATTATGATTTTGAGTAGCAATCTCACTTAGAAACACCATGATCCTCACTAGCTGTGTTTGAATTGTTAAAAAAGTAGAGGTAAATGAGAGTTCGTAGTTAAAATCTGTAGCTAAAAGATGTGAATGTTGTGGTATGAAATTTGTCTTGTTTTGTACATGAAATGTTTGATTTTTTCTCTTGTTTTTCCTCAACCCCATTTGTCACAATCATGCTCCTATTTGGTTTACTAACCCTGTCTAGATGTTGTTGTTTCATGCATGTATTGATTGAATGATAAGATGGTTTACTCATGTCTAAATAGCTGTCTGTGATGAGTTTTAGACACTGTTCTCCCTTTCCCTGGATAAACCCTATAGTTCCACTAGTATAGTTTTGACTTATGTGATGTCTAAATGCTATGAACTCGAGCATGAGCCTATTGTTAGGATTTAGGTCTGATTTTGTTCATGAAAAACTCTATCCCTCTTTGTTGTTCTCAGTCTTTTTTCTTTGATGAACCTGTTCTTTCCTCTTTACTGTCTTAACTATGTATGAACTGATAACATTGCGCTCCTATGTTTAGGGTGATATTTAGGTCGATCTTGAGTTTTTTGGTTCTTGAGTAAACTGTGTAACATGTATACATTGTGAGTGCAGATTTTTATACTTGTTAATTGATGTAAGCATGTTTGACCCTTCCCCTGTTTTCCCCTAGTTACTTTGGTCCTACCCTTGACTTGTCTTCCTTTTTCCTTTACTGTTTCTTACTATGAGGTATCAACCTGTATGCTTGAACTATTAGCACTACTCTCCTCCATGGTTAAGGTGATGTTAGTTCAAGTGATTGAGTCTTAATTGTCTATGATTTTTGCTGGTTCTTGAGCTAACTGTGTAGTGTATATTTGAGTACAAATTTTCATACTTGTGAGCAATGATCGACCCCTACCCTATTTACCCTCAGATTTGAGCTTTACTTTTTCAAATATTTTCTTTCTTTCCTCACTATTATTTTTGGCTATGTGGTATCAGTCTACATGTTAAACTGTTAGTATCATTTAGGGTAATGTTTGAGTCATCTTTGAGTCTTGATTTCTTCTCATAGTTTGTGAGTTTGATTAAGTAGTATAGCATGTATATCACGAGTATATGTTTCCTACTTGTTTAATCCATGAATGTTCAAACCCCCTTTCCTGTTTAACAACAAGCATGTTCACTCCCTCTTTGCCCTTTTCACTATTTGCTAGTACTGATGTATTTCCTTGATTGTCACATGAAAACTGTTATTAGCTTTAGACTTGTTTAACCCTCATTCCTTCTATCCGATTACTTTGTTCCTTTCCCTTGAAAAAAATGATTTAAACATACTCCTTGATTATTGTATGTGATTGTCCTGCTATGAAAAAAATCCAAGGGATGAGATATGTCCCTTCATGGCATGCTCCTCACCCCTGTAGTTCCCTTTGTTTTGTCACTACCAAAATGATCACCTCCATGTTTACTCTATGTGTTATCTGTATAAACCATGAGATGATGTTGGCCTTTAGCATGTTAATAACTTTCCCATATACTTCTCCTTTGTTTTCATGAGTGATTTCTTATTAGTTGTACTGAGTAATCAATGTTAAAAATGTTTGTTCACATCGCTTAACTTGTCTATGACTGGTATGTGATTTCCAGATTAGGTTCTTAAATTAGTCTTTTGTTCAAATTATATGGAATCTGCTCTATATGTTTAAATGTAAGTATTGAAAAATGTTTAATATGTGCCTTATGCCTATGTGATACCACTTCTGTGCATCTAAGAATACATGTCTTGTTTGAACCACTCCCTACCCCCTTATTGATTTTCTGGAAAATGGTTAATCCATATGAATGTTTTGAAATGGCTAAGTTTCATAAAACATATGTCTTAAGTGATAAAATTAGTGATTTTGTTATATGAATGTCCTTGTTTCATATGCTTTAACTTGGTATAAATACCTGCACATTGGTGTATATTTCTTAAGTGTAAAATTTACACTGTTTGAATTATTTTCTTTGTTTAATTTAGTTAAGACACGTACTAATCCTCATTTATTTTACTCTTTCTATGTATGAAATCCGGTGGAGTCTAATTGGACTCCCAAAACTCCCCTGCATCTTCTAGTTGGTCTTAGCCCAACATTATTTGATAGTCCAGCAAGAATAAGCCCAAAAGGGCTAAAACATCAGAGGCAGCAACGGCAACGGTGGAGAGAAATGGGCCACGCCCAAAAGAAATGATCTGCATCGGCAGAAGTCCAAAATGGACTGAATAAATAAAATTGGGCCAATGCCCATAACATTCGGCAGCAGCAGTAGCCCAAAGGGCTAAAAAATCGACAAAATGGACTAAGTCCAAAGTGAAAACGGCGGTGGTCCTAAAGAGGTCCCATACACTAGAATTAGGACAGGATTAGTCCTTAACTTCTTATGTTATATGTGTAATGACCCTTCCGGATATTTCCACGTATACATTTTTCTTGTATCGTTAGAGCTTGTTTGTAGCGGCCCCAAGTCATTTAAGGCTTGTCAGGACTGGTATTTCGATGCCGGGTCCATTTGTTTGGTCGTATGATAAGTTTCGAAGTCAAGCAAGTCGGCAAAAGTTATCGTAAGTTCTTTAATAAATTTTCTGAACTTTGGGTAAAATATCTCAGAGCTTTTCTCTCAATATATAAAGAGTTAGAAGTCCCCCGAAATACCAAATCGAAGGTCTATGGGTCTAGTTTCCAATGCACAAAACCTCATATCCAACTGATCTTGGAGTAAAAAGTTATGACTGTTTTACCGCGGACTGTCTGGCAGAAACCGGGTTGCGAACCGAGTTGCGAACCGGGTCGGGTCAAAATCGATTTAAAGCCTCAACTTCACGTTTTAAAACGCCATTTTAGTTCTAAAACAGTGAGAAAACATAAGGGAGGGTTCCAAGAGAGTTCTTGAGTATCAAAATCATGCGATGGTGAATTGCGAACCTAAATTTAAGAATTTTATTAGCATCGCGCGTATATTTGAAAATATTTTATTTTAAAGTTATATTTTTTATTACCTTTTTTAAAGTATTTTAAAGGTCTATGAAAAATACTTTTATTATGATATAATTGTGTATGTACTTATTTTATAAGGTTTGTATACATTGTAATATTTTAACGAAGATAGTAAATTTAGTTATGTTGAAAATTATTATTATAATATAGTAGGGTTTATTTGGAATAATTTTCTAGTAATTATTGTATATTCAAAAAGATATATTTATTTTACCACGAACTTATGCAATACCCGAGTAGATACATATTGGGAAATGAATATGTTTGGTGTCACCTCCACCTCACACGTGGAGGTGGAGGGAGTGTCCAGCAAAGTTATTGGTAAGTGGTGGCATCACTGGAAAATTTATCATTTAATTAATTTATAACTTGTCCCCATGATTATTACTTTTCAATTACTGTTAATGAAAAGTGAGACCAATTCGTTTCATTGTTTTAATTACTGTGCGTGTGATAATATATAGATAGGTACTCCACCTTGTTCTTTCATTCTTGGTTTCCAAGTCAAGCAAATTTATTCGATCAATTTTTCTGTTAATCCACGCTAAAGAAACGTTCTTGTGGGAAATTATTTTCGTGTTGGGTTTGATTTTTAGTTCGGAGTTTCTCGGAGCATTTCGGGTTTGAACATCATTGTTCTAGCAGCTTGTCGTCGGACGACAGGTAGGTTACGGTTTATTTTCCCTAGACTCCGCATATATAGGGTAAAATTGTATTAATGGGCATCCTTGGGTTGGTTTATTAGGTTGGTACCACAGACCTCGACCGCTTTATTCATGTCCACCTACTTTTGTTCCTCCGTTGCTTGTAGTACTTGCCGATATATTTTATTTACCCTTGTAGTCCCGTGAGACCTTGTTGACTCTGGAACATAGAAGGTGGGATTTTGGGAATGTCCGCGAGTCCTGGGCATAGAATTATCCTTCTAGGCTGGTTATCCTTGCTGAGTAGTTGTGGGCCTGTGCAGGGTCGATAGGTTGATTGTGAGCTGCTGGGAAGCTATTGTGTTTGATCATACCATTTCCATGCATATCAAGAGGTTTTATCCATGTTTTACTACTGTTTGGGCTTCGGGCCTACTGACACTATTTTCTAAACCTTGCATGGCCCCGGGGGCCCCTTTTTGATGGAAATGATTTGGAAATGGTTTGATTTAACTTGTGAATATTCCTGGGTAAAAGAAAGTAAAATTATGTTTTAAATCACCAGTTTTACGATTAACGCTAGACTCGGCAGGGCCGGGGTGCTAGTTGAGTTTTCTTGCTACTTGAGATAATTTTAGCCTCGGTCGGACTGAGCACCTGAGATGACTTTCTACTGTTTAGACCCGGTTATGCCCGCGAACCCTTGGAGGGGTTTTTGAGATATTTTCCTACTACTTTAGTCCTGGACAGGGTCTGGGCATGCATATTAGAGACTGGGTCTCTATCTTGAACCCGAACTTGCTTCCGGACGACATGTTTTGATACTGAGTTTTAGTATGGGGTCAGGGACCTCCATGGACCTTGCCATCCGGGCCAGGGGCTGCAGGCTGCATGTGCCGGAGGAAGGGTATACAGTGGAGTAGAGGTATACGGGCAGTGTCCTTCCATGAGACCTACCTGCTGGGCCAGATCAGCACCGGAGGGGGTACATACAGAGATACCATTTCACTTGAGATCTTCATGCATCATATCATTCATTGTTTGAGGCTCCACCCTTGTTTGTTGTTTGTTGATTGTACACTCCGGTAGTATGGGATGCCGGAGGGTTTATTTTCACTTGTTTGTGTTCCTCGGTTGTATAGGCGGTCGGGGGACTGTAGGTAGACTCTTTCTATTTACTTGTAGAATTGTTCCCTGTTATGGTTAATTATGAAATTGGTTACTGCTAGACTGTTAGTTGCTGGATTTGAGATTGATATGATTAGTTGGGCTTGATTCATGTCTCTAAGCATGCCTATCATTACTCTTTCTCTCTTCTTCTTACACTTGAGGTTACCGGTATACCGTCCATTTCGTAAACTTATTATGTATACACTGTTATTGCAGGACACCAGGTGCTTTATTTCTACTTTCACCTGTGCCTATGTGTGTATATTCTGCTTACTGGCCTCACATGTGGTTCTGTTGATTTCCCTCTAGGATAGTTCCCGTGTAGCTTTCGTTGATTTCTGTGACTACTTGCTTCTATTCTGTCTGTTACTACGCTTTTATCTTATATGTGCCCAGTCGGCCTATGATACCTACTGGGTACCTTATGCTTCGCATTTGGTGCTCACCCTACCCCCCTGCATCTTTGGGTGCAGATCCTAGCGTAGGCCATCACCGTTAGATCGCTGTGATTAGTGCTTGGAGATCTGTTGGGGACTACTTCAGACTCAGGGTGAGCTCTTGGCGATCGGAGCTTAGTTTTAGTTTATCTTTTGCTTTATGTACTCTATTCCATTCAGAGACATCTGTATATATATTTTTGGATCGTTTGCACTCCGTGTATGTAGTTTTGGCTCTATACTATGATACCAGGTCTTGGGGTTTGGTTTAGTTTCCGCATATGTTTATATATACTCCTGTTATCTATTCTCGTTATCTTACTCTCTTACTTTTGCTTTTTAAACTATTCTTCTGCTTACTTGTAAGATAGTAGCCCATTACTAACTGTCCTGGGCTACATAAATTGGTTCGCCTACTAGAGGGGTTGTTGGTGCCATCATGACCGAGAAGTCGGGTCGTGACAACTTGGTATCAGAGCTTTAGGTTCACCAGTGTCATCGGTATAGGAGCCAATGTCTAGTAGAGTCCTGCGGATCGGGGCGGAGACGTCCGTACTCAATCTTTGGGAGGCTACAGTGACATTTTAGGAAAATTTGACTCTTTCATTGCTTCTGTGTCATGCGTGGAACCCTTTAAATTTCTGGAAATCCCATTTGTTCTACTTCATTCTTTCCCAGATAATTCGTACGAGATCATCGGCATCACGCGGAGATGAGCCTCCCACTCCAGCTAAAGGTCGAGGACGCTCTCGAGCAGTGGCACCTGTTAGAGCTGCTAGAGTTGAGATAAAGCCCGAGCAACATGTGGATCGGGGGGAATCCCAGGTACCACCAGCTCCAGTACCAGCTCCAGTTCCCAATTCTGTGCCACCTCCAGCCGTAGCTCAGTGTCCAGATATTCAGGGATTACTATTACAGCTTTTGGGTATGATTGGTGAGCGGCCTTCTGAGGTAGCGCAGACATCCACTCAGGGGGCAGCCCTGGGTGCAGAGAGCTCAGGGGCGCAGCCTGCTACTATGGCTCCCCATGCGGAGGTCATTCCGGTTCCATCTGTTGCACAACCTCTTGCTCCTCGCCAAGCTATGACAGAGTCAGAGCAAAAGGCGTTGGGTAGGTTTTTGAGGTTAGCACCTCTGAGGTTTTCTGGTATTTCTGGACAGGATCCACATGACTTTATTACTACATGTGAGGAGATGTTGCATTATTTGGGTTTGTTGGAGACTCACGGGGTTGGTTATACTACCTATCAGTTAGAGGGCCCAACGAAGTTATGGTGGAGGGCTCATGTTGCTTGTAGACCACCATCGTCACCTCCTTTGACCTAGTCTGAGTTTTATGAGGCCTTTATGGCCAAGTTACTACCTCAGAGTGATCGTGAGCGTCGCAGGGAGAAGTTTACTCACCTTATGCAGGGGTCTACGACTGTCTCAGAGTATGAGACCCATTTTCATTAGCTAGCACCATTTGGATCTATGATCATTCCTACCGAGGCAGATAGGATTCGCAGATTTGTATGGGGATTGAGGCCAGAGATCAGGCAGCCTGCTGAGATATTGATTGTCGGTGGTCGCTCGTTTCAGGCTATCGTAGACTATGCCCGCACTGTGGAGGACTTACAGCGACATGATCAGGGGTCTAGAGATAAGAGGCCTCGACATCAGGGTGTCTACAGTGGTTCCAGATATGGTGGTAGAGGTCCTGGCCAGTGGAGCCGGAGTTATCAGCCACAGCAGCACCAGGGTCAATCTAGCCGACTTGTTCAGTATTCCCTTCAGACTTTCGGTAGTACCCAGTTCGAGCAGGGTCAGAGTAGCCATCAGGGCTATGGCGGCCAGTCTTCGAAGGGTACAGTTTCTGGGGCATCAGACCGTGGTGGTTATACGGGATCTGTTGGTTCATCTCGACCGAGTAGGCCGCCAGGGGCTTGTTTTGCTTGTGTTGTGATTGGTCATTTTGCTAGAGATTGCCCTCAGCAGGGTACAGTTCAGTTGGCCGAGAGGGTGGTCGTCAGATTAGAGGTGGTGCTCCGTGCGGCAGAGCAGGTGGTAGGGATGGCGGTTGGGCAGGTGGAGGTCGTCGTCAGTTTTACGCGGTCCCTAGGAGACCAGAGATAGAGGCCTCAGATGCTGTGATTACAGGTACGATTTCTGTGTGCCATCAGTCAGTTATGGCTTTATTTGATCCTGGATCCACTTGTTCATACGTATCTGCCTACTTTGTGCCTTGTTTGGGGTTGGCTAGTGAGCCATTATCTGTTCATGTTTCTGTTTCGACCCCAGTAGGAGATTCTTTAGTAGTGGATCGGATTGTGAATCTTGATCTTATCTCATTGACGTATCAGAGACTGGGAGTGATTCTGAGATTCTTGATATGCTAGATTTTGATGTGATACTGGGCATGGACTGGTTATCCCCTCACCGTGTTGTTTTGGATTGTTATGCCAAGACCATTACCATAGCCGTGCCTGGTGTATCCCCGGTTGTGTGGCAGGGTTCTGCTAGCCATGCACCATCTGGGATCATCTCTTGTCTTCGAGCTAGGAAGTTGATTTCCCGTGGGTGTTTAGCTTATCTAGCATATGTTCGAGATGTTAGTGCTGACCCTACTTCTCCTGAGTCTGTTCCTGTGGTTAGAGACTTCCTCGATGTGTTTCCTACCGACCTGCCAGGCCTTTCACCTGAGAGAGATATTGATTTCGCTATTGAGCTAGAGTCAGGCACTAGACCCATTTCTATTTCTCCTTACCGTATGGCTCCTGCTGAGTTGAGGGAGATTAAGGAGCAGCTCTAGGATCTGTTAGCTAAGGGGTTTATTAGACTTAGTATGTCACCTTGAGGTGCTCCTGTTCTCTTCGTGAAGAAGAAGGATGGGTCGATGCGCATGTGTATTGATTATCGGCAGCTGAATAGGGTGACAGTGAAGAATAGGTATCCGATGTCGAGGATTGATGATTTGTTTGACCAACTTCAGGGTTCAGTCATGTTTTTGAAGATTGATTTGAGGTTTGGCTACCATCAGTTGAGGATTAGGGCGGAGGACATCCCTAAGACAACATTCAGGACACGTTATGGACATTATGAGTTCCTGGTGATGTCTTTTGGGTTGACTAATGCCCCCGCAGCCTTTATGAACTTGATGCACATGGTTCTTGGCCCGTATTTGGACTCATTTGTGATAGTTTTTATAGATGACATCTTAGTATACTCGCATAGTAAAGATGAGCATGAGCAGCACTTGAGGGTTATACTCCAGACGTTGAGAGATCACCGGCTTTATGCCAAGTTCTCAAAGTGCGAGTTTTGGCTTGAGTCAGTTGCATTCCTAGGGCACGTGGTGTCTAAGGATGGGATTAGGGTTGACCCGGGAAAGATTTATGTGGTTTGTGATTGGCCTAGACTTACTACTGCTACTGAGTTCCGCAGCTTTATTGGGTTAGCAGGTTACTGCAGACGGTTCGTCGAGGGATTTTCTTCCATAGCAGCACCCTTGACTATGCTGACTAGGAAGGATGTCCCATTTCAGTGGTCGGATCAGTGCGAGGATAGCTTCCAGAGGCTTAAGGCCTTATTGACTTCAGCTCCAGTTTTGACTTTGCTGGTTGAGGGTCAGAGCTTCTCCGTGTACTGTGATGCTTCTGGGGTTGGTCTTGGTTGTGTGTTGATGCAGCAGGGTCGTGTAATAGCATATGCATTGAGGAAGCTGAAGGTCCATGAGCGCAACTACCCCACTCATGACTTAGAGTTGGCGGCGGTAGTTTTCGCGCTCAAGATCTAGAGGCATTACCTATATGGAGTTCACTGTGTGATCTTCACCGATCACCGTAGCCTTCAGTATATCACGAGTCAGCGAGAGTTGAACTCGAGACAGAGGAGATGGGTCGAGTTACTGAAGGACTATGACTTCACTATTCTGTATCATCCGGGCAAGGCAAACGTGGTAGCGGATGCCTTGAGTCGGAAGGCAGTTAGTATGGGTAGCCTAGCTTCTCTCTCAGTTTCAGAGCGACCATTGGCCTTGGACATCCAGTCCATGGCTAACCATTTGGTTAGGCTTGACTTGTCGGATCCTAGCAGAGTTCTCGCCAGTGTTGAGGTTCGTTCTACTTTGATTGATTAGATTCAGAGCCGTCAGTTTGAGGATCAGTAGTTGTGTGACCTTCGTGATCAGGTTATTCAGGGGGAGACCAGCCAGGCTACTCTAGATTCAGATGGGGTTCTGAGGTTTGATAGTCGCCTTTGTGTTCCGAGGATTAGTGATTTGATTCAGTTGATACTTCATGAGGCACATTGTACTAGATACTCCATTCACCATGGCACAACAAAGATGTATAGAGACTTGAGCAGCTTTACTGGTGGAGTGGTATGAAGCGGGATATAGCGGATTTCGTATCTCGGTGCTTGAACTGTCAGCAGGTTAAGTTCGAGCACATGAGACCTGGTGGTTTGATGTAGCGACTTCCCATTCCTGAGTGGAAGTGGGAAGGGATTGCTATGGACATTGTTATTGGTTTGCCTCATACTTTTCATGGGTTTGATTCTATATGGGTGATTGTTGATAGGCTGACTAAGTCAGCACATTTCTTGCCGGTTCAGACTTCTTATGGCGCAGAGAGGTTAGCTCAGATCTACCTTCGTGAGATTGTTCGGTTGCACGGGGTCCCAGCTTCTATCATTTCAGAACGCGGTACTCAGTTCACATCTCAGTTCTGGAGGGCTATTCAGCGAGGTTTGGGTACAGAGGTTCATCTTAGTACCGCTTTCCACCCTCAGACAGATGGCCAGTCCGAGAGGACCATTCAGATTCTGGAGGACATGCTTCGGGCCTGTGTTCTTGACTTTGGAGGTTCTTGGGATCAGTTTGTTCCTTGGCAAAGTTTGCTTATAATAACAGCTTCCATTCGAGTATCGGCATGGCACATTTTGAGGCTTTGTATGGCAGGCGTTGCAGATTACCGGTAGGTTGGTTTGATGGTTTTAGTTCTAGGCCACAGAGCACAGATATGCTTCGAGATTCCTTAGACCGAGTCCGGGTGATTCAGGACAGACTTCGGGCAGCTTAGAGCAGGCAGAAGAGTTATGCTGATCGTAGGCTTCGTGCCTTGGAGTTTAGTATCGGTGACTTGGTGTTTCTCCGTGTATCGCCCATGAAGGGCGTGATCAGATTTGGTAGGTAGGGCAAGCTTAGCCCCAGGTACATTGGCCCGTTTGAGATTCTTCAGAGGGTTGGTAGCGTTCTTATCAGCTAGCCTTGCCTTCGATGTTTTCAGCTATACATTCTATATTTCGTGTTTCGATGTTGCGTCGGTATGTCCCAGATGAGTCTCATGTGTTGCAGTGGGATTCAGTTCAGTTGGGTGAGGGTTTAGCCTTTGGTGAGGAGCCGACAACTATTTTCGCCAGAGATGTCAGGAGATTGAGGTCTCGAGAGATCCCGATTGTTAAGGTTCAGTGGAGGCACCGTCCAGTCGAGGAGGCTACCTGGGAGACCGAGAGAGATATGCGGGCTCAGTATCCGCAGCTGTTTGAGACTTCAGGTACCCCCTTGACCTTGACTTTCGAGGACGAAAGTCCTTTTTAGTAGTGGATGATGTAATGACCATTCCAGATATTTCCACGTATATGTTTTCCCTGTACCGTTAGAGCTTGTTTGTAGCGGCCCCAAGTCATTTAAGGCTTGTTGGGACTGGTATTTCGGTGCCGGGTCCATTTGTTTGGTCGTATGATAAGTTTTGAAGTCAAGCATGTCGGCAAAAGTTATCGTAAGTTCTTTAATAAATTTTCTGAACTTTGGGTAAAATGTCTCAGAACTTTTCTCTAAATATATAAAGAGTTATAAGACCCCCAAAATACCAACTTGAAGGTCTACGAGTCTAGTTTCCAACGCACAAAACCTCACGTCCAAATGATCTCGAAGTAAAAAGTTATGACTATTTTACCGCGGACTGTCTGGCAGAAACCGGGTTGCGAACCGGGTCGCGAACTGGGTCGGGTCAAAATCGATTTAAAGCCTCAACTTCACGTTTTAAAACGCCATTTCAGTTCTAAAACAGTGAGAAAACATAAGGGAGGGTTCCAAGAGAGTTCTTAAGAATTTTATTAGCATCGCGCGTATATTTGAAAATATTTTATTTTAAAGTTATATTTTTTATTACCTTTTTAAAGTATTTTAAAGGTCTATGAAAAATACTTTTATTATGATATAATTGTGTATGTACTTATTTTATAAGGTTTGTATACATTGTAATATTTTAACGGAGATAGTAAATTTAGTTATGTTGAAAATTATTATTATAATATAGTAGGTTTTATTTGAAATAATTTTCTATTAATTACTGTATATTCAAAAAATTATATTTATTTTACCACGAACTTATGCAATACCCGAGTAGATACATATTGGGAAATGAATATGTTTGGTGTCACCTCCACCTCACACGTGGAGGTGGAGGGAGTGTCCAGCAAAGTTATTGGTAAGTGGTGGCATCACTGGAAAATTTATCATTTAATTAATTTATAACTTGTCCCCATGATTATTACTTTTCAATTACTGTTAATGAAAAGTGAGACCAATTCGTTTCATTGTTTTAATTACTGTGCGTGTGATGATATATAGATAGGTACTCCACCTTGTTCTTTCATTCTTGGTTTCCAAGTCAAGCAAATTTATTCGATCAATTTTGCTGTTAATCCACGCTAAAGAAACGTTCTTGTGGGAAATTATTTTCGCGTTGGGTTTGATTTTTGGTTCGGAGTTTCTCGGAGCATTTCGAGTTTGAACATCGTTGTTCTAGCAGCTTGTCGTCAGACGACAAGTAGGTTACAGTTTATTTTCCCTAGACTCCGCATATATAGGATAAAATTGTATTAATAGGCATCCTTGGGTTGGTTTATTAGGTTGGTTCCACAGACCTCGACCGCTTTATTCATGTCCGCCTACTTTTGTTCCTCCGTTGCTTGTAGTACTTGCTGATATATTTTATTTACCCTTGTGGTCCTGTGAGACCTTGTTGACTCTGGAACATAGAAGGTGGGATTTTGGGAATGTCCGCGAGTCCCGGGCATAGAATTATCCTTCTAGGCTGGTTATGCTTGCTGAGTAGCTGTGGGCCTGTGCAGGGTCGATAGGTTGATTGTGAGCTGCTGGGCAGCTATTGTGTGTGATCATACCATTTCCATGCATATAAAGAGGTTTTATCCATGTTTTACTGTGGTTTTGGCTTCGGGCCTACTGGCACTAGTTTTCTAAACCTTGCATGGCCCCGGGGGCCCGATTTTTGATGGAAAATGATTTGGAAATAGTTTGATTTAACTTTGTGAATATTCCTGGGTAAAAGAAAGTAAAATTATGTTTAAAATCACCAGTTTTACGATTAACGCTAGACTCGGCAGGGCCGGGGTGCTAGTTGAGTTTTCTTGCTACTTGAGATGATTTTTAGCCTCGGTCGGACCGAGCACCTGAGATGACTTTCTACTGTTTAGACCCGGTTATGCCCGGGCACCCTTGGAGGGGTTTTTGAGATATTTTCCTACTACTTTAGTCCTGGACAGGGTCTGGGCATGCATATTAGAGACTGGGTCTCTATCTTGAACCCGGACTTGCTTCCGGACGACATGTTTTGATACTGAGTTTTAGTATGGGGTCAGGGACCTCCATGGACCTTGCCATCCGGGACTGGGGCTTGCGGGCTGCGTGTGCCGGAGGAAGGGTATACGGTGGAGTAGAGGTATACGGGCAGTGTCCTTCCATGGGACCTACCTGCTGGGCTAGGATCGGCACCGGAGGAGGGTACATACAGAGATACCATTTCACTTGAGATCTTCATGCATCATATCATTCATTGTTTGAGGCTCCACCCTTGTTTGTTGTTTGTTGATTGTACGCTCCGGTAGTATGGGATACCGGAGGGTTTGTTTTCACTTGTTTGTGTTCCTCGGTTGTATGGGCGGTCGGGGACTGTAGGTAGACTCTTGCTATTTATTTGTAGAATTGTTCCCTGTTATGGTTAATTATGAAATTGGTTACTGCTAGACTGTTAGTTGCTGGATTTGAGATTGATATGATTAGTTGGGCTTGATTCATCTCTCTAAGCATGCCTATCATTACTCTTTCTCTCTTCTTCTTACACTTGAGGTTACCGGTATACCGTCCATTTCGTAAACTTATTATGTATACACTGTTATTGCAAGGACACCAGGTGCGTTATTTCTTACTTTCACCTGTGCCTATGGTGTGTATATTCTGCTTACTGGCCTCACATGTGGTTCTGTTGATTTCCCTCTGGGATAGTTCATGTGTAGCTTTCGTTGATTTCTGTGACTACTTGCTTCTATTCTGTCTGTTACTACGCTTTTATCTTATATGTGCCCAGTCGGCCTATGATACCTACTGGGTACCTTATGCTTCGCATTTGGTGCTCACCCTACCCCCCTGCATCTTTGGGTGCAGATCCTAGCGTAGGCCATCACCGTTAGATCGCTGTGATTAGTGCTTGGAGATCTGTTGGGGACTACTTCAGACTCAGGGTGAGCTCTTGGCGATCGGAGCTTAGTTTTAGTTTATCTTTTGCTTTATGTACTCTATTCCATTCAGAGACATCTGTATATATATTTTTGGATCGTTTGCACTCCGTGTATGTAGTTTTGGCTCTATACTATGATACCAGGTCTTGGGGTTTGGTTTAGTTTCCGCATATGTATATATATACTCCTGTTATCTATTCTCCTCATCTTACTCTCTTACTTTTGCTTTTTAAACTATTCTTCCGCTTACTTGTTAGATAGTAGCCCATTACTAACTGTCCTGGGCTACGGGAATTGGTTCGCCTACTGGGGGGGTTGAAGGTGCCATCATGACCGAGAAATCGGGTCGTGACAATATGTCTTTAATTGTTAATTAGTATTAATTGCATAATTTGGACTGACCTTGTAAACTTAGTTAAATTATTACCAAACGAAGTTACTATTTATGTTCAAATATTTTTAATATTAATCACTGTTTCTTTCAATTGTTCGTGAAAATGTTTTCATTAAATATTGATGCCTTTCCCTTATGTGCAATAAAAACCAACTCTTTCGTATATTGTCTCTTTTAAAAAATCAACTCTTTTATGTAAAAACAAACTCTTTCATATTGTCTTTATAGAATAACCCTCTTATATATAAAACTGTTTTTTAAAATCAATCCCGTCTTTTTAAAGTTAGTCAACAAGTTAGTTTTTCAAACAAGCCCGGGCAACCGCGAGTTAGCGGATACTCTTTGTGCCTTAACACCCTTCCAAGAGTATTAACTTGAACCCTTACCCTTAATCTCTTAATTTTTAAAGTCTTTATCTGTTTTGGATTTTAAAAGTTCTTATAAGTTTTTCTTGGTTTTTACTTTATAAAAACTAAGTGGCGACTCTTGCTTTTAATTGAAAAAACATTTTGGAAACTTTAATTAGATTTTCAAAACAAACTTTTCAACGAACAAAGCCATGTTTTTTCGTCCTTACCTCAAAAAGGATCAAAACAGAAATGGCGACTCCGCTGGGGATAATTCAACTAGGTTCTAACCTTATTGTTTGAAACTAACTTGTTTGACTAACTGTTTGGAAATTGTAATAATTGTAACTTTATTGCTTTCCTTAAATTGTTTACTTTTTTCGCAATTATAAACTGTTCATGACATTTTCCGCCTCTCTTGGCAAATCATTAGAATGCATTAGGGGTTAAAAGGCGATTACGCAAATCTTTGCGGTCGTTCTTGACAAAACACACAATTTACAAAATAGACGAGTGAAGTAGTTGACCCGTGGTCGGTTAATGGTCACTTGTTATTTCAATCTTGGGTTGTCCGCCCGGGTTCCCGGTCAATTTCAAAACATATTCTAGAAACTCAGGATAAAGCAAAATCAAATCCCGAAAATAGGCATTAGCCTAGGATGTCTTATTATCCTGTCCATTAGTAAGCCACCAAAACATGTCAACAGGTTTCCGACCCAACGGTATAGCATCCAACTACGTGTTATTTGAAAGACGTATGTGTTATAACCGGACTATTGTCCTGGGGTGGGGCCTAACAGGTTATTCTGTTTTGTAGGATGTCAAAATTCCTCATGTTTGACATGGTAAAAGAGGTGCCTCTCCTCCTCCGAATGTGGTGGATTAATCTGGGTCCTAACCGTCAGAGGATAGTCTGTCAGTAAATGGGACATTTGCCGTCTTTATTAGATATGGAGGCCTGGCCAGAACTGATCGAGGTTTTAACGGGGTATTGGGACAACAAGAAAATTGTGTTCTGATTCGAAACGATGGAAATGACCCCAACGATAGAAGAACTCAGGGATTGCCTAGAGACCGCGGGTACAGCCAATGAAAGGAGATTAAGGCCTCAACAATGCATCTTAATACTGAATGAACCCACCCCGACTCAGATTGCAAAGTATCTCCACTTGCGGAAGAATCAATGCCCGTGGATAAGGGGTCTAAGTATCTCCTTTAAAGAACTTTACAACCATTTTGCCACTAGGGAAGGGTTCTCTCAGTACCAAGGAGAATTCTACATGTTTCAAGAGTGGGACAAGACCCGAGCCTTGGCATTCGTTGTTGCTCTTTTAGGAATCATGGTATTCCCTCTAAATGAACAACTCCGCATCAACACCCGAATAATAATGGTGGCACATACATGTTCCATGGCCTGACAGAGGGAACCACCGTCAACTATTTCCCTCTAGTACCAGTCATCTTATCTGATATTTATAGAGCTTTGGGGAAATGCAAGAACGGGCATCGTTACTTCCAAGGGTGCAACCTACTCCTACAATATTGGATTCTCAAGCATCTGGCCAAAGATAACGGAAGCCAAGAAATTCCCAACCCATATGGAATCGATAACTTTGCAGTGTTGGCAGAAGTGCTTAGGGATAGAGGCACCAAAAATAGGACTAAGATAGGATGGGCCCAAGCTTTTTGTGAGCTTGGAGAAGATAATGTGCAGATGATGTTTGATGATTTTCACTCGAAGGAAGTAATTGTGAAATGTCATGACCTGGCTTTCCTCCCTCTCCCGGGAATTCGAGGGATCCGACCTTATGCTCCACAAAGGGTTCTTAGACAATTTGGAAGGGTTCAAATCGAGCCAGCGACCGTTCACATGGGTTGCTATGTCATCGACTATAAGGAACATGAAAAAGTCCCGAAAGCTTTGAGGATCCGGCACAATTGGAAGACACTTGAGAAAATAGGTATAGAGACTTTGGCCCCAGACAGGTTCAATCCCGGGTATATGGACGGCTATAAGCAGTGGTTGAAGGCAGACGTTGCAGAAGTATTTATATCAAAACCATGGGTTGACTCCAGACCCAATCACCATCTCCAATTACTGGATCTCCAAGAGGAAATGCCTAGAAGAGAGAAAGAATTTCTTATGAAAAAGGAAGAAGATCGACACACTATTGCAGGGTTGACTCAGGAACTCGAAGATATGAGAATGGGAATAGACCAGCTTGATTCAAAAATGACCAAAAAAGCCTTAGAGGCCGGGGCATTGCCTATGCATGCACAAGTGGTGAAACTCCAAAGCGACATGTGGTTGAGCCAATTCTAGCTTAGGAACATTGCCGTAGCATCCAAGAGGAGCAGGACCGAGGGAGGACCTTCCACGTCATATCTTTAGTATCTTAGCCCCTGCGTGGGTTTTATTTCCACGTATGTCTTTACTTTACCTAAATTCGCCCATGTGTGGGCGTGATTTTTGTGCAAATATCCTTTCCCCTAAAATGTATTCCCCTTTCGGCTAGCATTTGTATCCCTTTAAAAAAGGGAAGTTTTCCATATATATATACATGCTATTTTGGGGGCAATAGAATGGTTCAGATACGTCACATACGTCTTTCAAACTTGCTAGGCCTAACCTTGGCATAAAAAGGTCACCCAGTTAGGATGCGATATTAGCATGATATTATTGTGATATAAACTATTTTATGTGCTATGTGTGTTGCTTGAATCAATGAAAATTTGGTCCACTCCATGCAAAAATTTCCTAGAACACCGTAGGCAAAAAATATAAACCCACTATGTAAAGTACGACCAAAATACTCCAAGTCTTCCAAGTTTCTCCGAAAATCCTAAAGCCTTCTAAAAACTTCCTAAAAAATCTCCATTCTTTCAGGAAAGGTTGAAATGGAGGCTGTGACTATGCGAGAAAGAATGCTAAGGATACAAGAGGAAATGGAGGAGGTTAAGAGAAAACATGAGAGAATCGACCAACTTATGGAAATTACCTTAGCTCGGTCTAAGGAAGTGGAAGAGCAAACTGTCAAGGCTAAAGAAAGGATTGCTGTGATTGAACAAATACTGGGAAAAACCGAGACTAAGACCGAATCAGACTTTGACCTAAAACTCAAAGAATTGCTCCTAAAGTTTGAGGATGTCACTGAAGGATTGGAACAAGTCAACAAAGGGAAGGAAAGAGTAACTGAAGAACCCGAAGACAATGAGCAAATGCCCACTACTGAAGGGGCCCAACTCTTTGACACAAGAGTCCACCACTGGAACAAGGTCAAGGGTGATGCTATTTGGCCTTCCAGATTCAGGCCAGGAGGGAAGACCATCACCCTCAAAGTTCACTTTCGTGAATATACCAAAAATCCAAAGGTGATTCTATGTTCAGAAATTTACGAGACCCTAAAAGCTATGGGGGTCCTGCATCCTGATCAATCTGAGGGATTCGGATTCACCCTCACAATGAGCACAAAGAGTATGCCTATCATCCACATCACAGAGGACACACTACCAATGAATGCAATGCCCTAAGAGCCCAGATTTACCACATGATCACTAACGGCCAGATACGCCATCTATGGAGGGCCTGAACCATCCTTGCTTATGACCAAGTTGGCCATGGCATGCCCATCACTGAGGAAATGATGATTCATCGCTATGATTTCACTATCTTCCAGGACACTTACTATGAAATCTATACTAAGATGGTCCAAACCAGGATCCTGGAACCCGTGGAAAGGAGACCAGGGAAAATGCCCAGGCTTGGTATCAGGGGAAAGAAGTTTGCCTCTACCACAAAGGGGTCAGAGGCCATGATATTAAGACTTGTCGCCACTTTCGGGTCGATATGGAATACCTCATTAACATTGGAAAAATCGAGCTGGAGTTTCCCCCTTATCATCCTTGAAGAAAAAATTGAGAAGAGTCTAGCAGATCCCATCATCTAGAGCTGAAAGTAGCAAAAGTAGCAGAGTTTTAGCTTTCAGTTTCTTTATTTTTATTTTCGATGTCGTCTTTTACTTTCCCCTTGTATTTAGAATAGTGGATGAAATGAAATAAGACAACTTATCTATCACAAGTTCGAACTACGTAGGGCCTGAATTCTCTTTCATAAGTTACGTAGGCAGCCTTCAAGGCCCGGCCTATGTCTTAAAGAAATTGTCATTTCTCCACATCGACGAAGACGACGAAGAGTTCAGGAGAACAATAGGCAGAGATGTTACAAGATCAACAAAATCAACCTTTCCTGACAAAACCTACTAATCCCAGATCAATGGACAGAATCCTGTCCTTTGAAACGATTGAGTCAAAACCACCTGTGGACCAATTTGCCTTGACAAAAAGCAACTTTTATGTGTTTAAAGTAATTCTATGTGTTTATTTCTAGCAATATATCTTGTATTATTTTTCACTAACAAAAAACTAACATAGCAGCTTTTGAGTTGTTTTTCATTTCAACAGATAAAAGAAACCAGTTTGTGTTGACAAAAGTTGGCTGGACACTCTTACTTCACTCGCTCGAAAGCACACTTAGATCCGTCCTCTGACCCTCGCTTGTCTGCAGAAAGAATGACTGATAGTGAGGAAGAAAATGCCCTTGCTATAAGAGACAACGTCATCGCTGAACAGAATGAAATGATCGCAGAACTTGCGAAGAAATTAGAAACGATGCAGGAAGAAGTGCAAAAGGTGAAAGACATGGCTAACTTGGCAATCGCCGCCAATAATCCTGCTTTGGGCGATGCTCAGCCCCCTCCTCAAAACCTTTCACTCAATTCTTCACAAACTGGAAATCAACCAAAAGACATCCCCTCCTCTTCCATTCCCAGGCCTTCAAACGAACCTGTCCACAATAACCCCTCCCTCGTCAAGTCGCTGTACCAGACCCATACTCCCCCTGTTCAACATACTAACCAGAACAACAATCCAGGTGCCTATTTCACACAAAACCCTCCAAACCTCCAAAACACTTCACAAAACACCTACAACTCCCAAAACAACCATCCTAATGCCACCAACATAGTTAACCCACATAATTTTACCCCCACATACCCGAATAATATTCCACATGTCCAGCCCCCACCCGTGTAGAACATACCTCCCGCTTCCCATGCCATAACAGAACCATACCTTATCCTCCAGGAGAATCCTGAGCTAGATCATTATGAAGGGAAATAAAGAGAGCTGAAGGATACGTAAATGAAACGTGACCTCGATATGGAAAAAATAAGGGAAGAAATGGCCCAGATTCGAGAGTTACGGAGTTTGCCTTATGAGAAAGGCTACGATTATGATGATCTCTATATTCACCCTGAGATGAACTTGCCTGAAGGTTTCAAAATTCCAATACTTGAAATCTTCAATGGTGTTGGGAGTCCCGAAGCCCATCTAAGGAGTTACTGTGATCAGATGGTTGGTGCTCGAAGAAATGACACCCTACTAATGAGACTCTTCAGCCAAAGCCTGAATGGAGAGGCATTGGAATGGTTCGCCTCCCAAGAATTGAAAAAGTGGTTCAAATGGAGCGATCTCGAGCGAGATTTCGCCCAGAGATTCGCATATAACGTAGAAGTCATCCTGGATCGATATTACCTGGGACACATCAGGCAAAAGTCAAATGAAGATTTCAAAGATTATGCTTACCGGTGGAGAAAAGAGGCCGCGAGAGTCCGGCCTCCTATGACCGAAGAAGAAATAAGCGCAGTGTTTATGCGCGCTCAGGAGTCAAAAGTTTATGACAAGATGATATCGGCGGTAAAATCCCATTTTGCTGACTTAGTCAAAATCGAAGAGATTGTAGAAGGAGGGCTCTGCAGTGGCAAAATTGCCAAAACTTCGATTTCATCAGGACCTACCGGACCCCCAAAGAAAAAGAGAGAGGAGGTATCTTCGGTGTCTTTTAATCCTAGTCCAAAACCATATAAACCCTTCGAAGCTGGTTACAAGAAGCCACTAGTTCCAACAACCCCTCCTCCAGCTCCACAAAATCCTCAACCGATTTACTATACTCAGCCTATTTACCAATCTCCACAACCAAACGTGCAGCCCATATACCAAACTCCAGTCCCAAATATACAATACACCTACCAAGCACCTCCCCAGAATTTTCGAGTATACCAAAGAGCTCCTGAAAACCAGAACAACCACCGGGTTCCTCCTCCCGATAACCCCGGTCTCCCCCGACCAAATTTGGAAAAGAAAGTTCCTCGAACTTTTACTCAATTAGCCGAGACCCGAACTCAGTTATATGAAAGACTGAAGGCCGCTGGATTAGTTCAGCCCATTCAGCATAAACCAGGTAACGTCAACTCTCCTTTCTACACAGCTGATCGGCATTGTGCTTATCACTCTGGAGGCGCCGGACATAGGACAGAGGATTGCATCAATCTAAAACACAAGATTCAAGATTTGATCGATCAGAAGGTAGTCACCTTACAGACAGCACCGCCAAATGTTAATAACAACCCACTTCTGAATCATGGAAGAGCCACTATAAACATGATCGAAATAGAGGAAGAATGGTTCGCAAGCAAGTCCATAGTACCGGCAAGCCCCAGAAAGCCTGAGGAACTAGAAAGGTTTGTAGCTGCTTTGAGCATCGCAGAGAAGTCGCAATTTGCTGTGTTGGTGCCGGCTGAAAAAGAGTTCGTAATTGAAGACACCATAACTCACGGCATGAAAAGATCTGGGAGATTTTATGTCCCCGATAATCTTGTAGATGATGCTTACAAGAAGAGTCTGCAGAAAAGGCCAATCCCTGAAGGCGAAGCAGAAGAGTTTTGGAGAAGAATGCAGCCAAAAGAGTACTCGATTATGAAGCACTTGGAATAAAACCCCGCTCAAATTTCTATTTGGGCATTGCTCATGAGTTCCCTGTACCACAAACAGGCGTTACTCAAGGTTCTAAATGAAGCTTACGTGCCTACGGGTACCAGTGCAGAAAACTTGACTGCCGTGATAAGCCAAGTCCTAGGAAGCCACCGCATCTGTTTCAGTGATGATGAGTTGCCTTTTGAAGGCGTGACGCACAACAAGGCTCTACATATCACTATTCAGAGTCAATAAAAGGTTGTGAACAGGGTACTGATCGATGACGGATCAAGATTGAACATTTGTCCATTGTCAACACTGACACAGTTAGAATATGATTTGGTAAAGATCCGTCAAAGCAGGGTCAATGTGGGGGCCTTCGACGGACAACAGAGAGATACCCTTGGAGAAGTCAACCTATACATCCAGATAGGACCCGCTGAGTTTCGGACAGAGTTACAAGTCATGGATATTACCACTAGTTACAATTTGATTTTGGGATGGCCATGCATCCACGAAGCTGGGGTCGTGCCATCAACCTTGCACTAAATGGTGAAGTTTTTTTGGGAAGGGCACGAAGTGGTAATCCATGGAGAGGGAAGCCACCTAAGTCACCCAAACGGATGTGTCCCCACAATCAAAGAGGTCCCGAGAGGGAGTGACTTCTACACGGTGGAAATTGTTAATGCCACAGAAGAGGACCTGTCTCCTCAAATTCCTATGCCTCCCATTTACAAGATGTTGGTGACCACAATGTTGAGGTGTGGTTATGAACCAGGCTCGGGGCTAGGAAGGAACTCTGACGGTCGGATCGAACCTTTAAGTATCCCTGAACAGTTGAGCAAGCACGGATTGGGGTATGTGACCCAAGAAGATGAAGCCAACAACAAAGAAAAAAAGAGGTCAGGACTGCCCAAGCCTTTTCCTCATTTGTATCAATCGTTCCCAGTATGAGTCTGTCCTCCAAGTGATGGGTTGGAGGATGGAATAGGGGATTTGTTTGAGGAGTGTGATGCTATCACGGAAGAAGCTCCCAAAACAACCACAATCAGGAACCTCAAACCCGGCGAGAAGTTGCAAAACTGGGTTGCCACTCCCTTGGCTACTCTCCACTCGGCTGGGTAGACAAAGACTTTGTTTTAAAAAATTCAGCGATGGTCCGGATAAGGCTCCGCGACCCGCCCTTTATATTTTAAATTTCCTCGTACTGTTTACCGCTTGCTAAAAGGCATGAACCTACATTCATGTAGGTTGTAGCCGTAGTTTGTAAACATTTCTGAATTTCAAATGAAAGACTCCTTATTTTGAAAATATTTGTCGTTTAAAGATTTATTTTTATTTGCTTATTATTATGTAACCCGTTTTGTTTTGGTTTCAGTAATAATAAGTTAAAACCTGCCACTGTCATGTCATGTCAAGGGTTTAACTAACAAACTGAGCTAGGTGACGATGATTTCGAGGAATATGATGAAGAAACTATGGTTCCCAAAACTTAATAGAGCAATTAAAAGACTTTGAGAACCGAGAAAAGCCTAATCTAGAGGAAACTGAGATAGTCAATCTAGGAGATGACCAAGAAGACAAAGAAACCAAAATTAGTGTCCATTTGACAAAAACAAATAAAAGAGAACTTATCATATTGCTCCAAGAATACGTCGACATATTTGCTTGGGCCTACAGCGATATGCCAGGTCTAAGCACAGACATAGTCTCCCACAAGCTGCCTATTAATCCACGGTTTGATCCCACCAAGTAGAAAATTCGAAAGTTCAAGCCAGATCTAAGTCTGAAGATCAAGGAAGAAGTTACCAAACAGATTCAGTCTGGAGTGGTAGGGGTTACAAAGTATCCAACCTGGTTGGCCAATATCCTCCCAGTTCCTAAAAAAGATGGGAAGATCAGAATTTGTGTCGATTATCGAGACCTGAACAGGGCCAGACCCAAAGACAACTTCCCATTGCCCAATATCCATATCCTTATCGATAACTGTGCGAAGCACAAATGCAGTCATTCGTGGATTGTTTTGATGGATACCATCAGATCTTAATGGATGAAGAAGATACGAATAAAACAACCTTTATCAAACCCTGTGGTATCTACCATTATCGAGTGATGCCATTTGGTCTCAAAAATGCGGGTGCTACTTATATGCGAGCCATGACAACCATTTTCCATGACATGATTCATAAGGAGATCGAGGTATACGTGGATGACGTGATTGTTAAATCTCGCGAGAGTTCGGATCACTTGACCCATTTGAGGAAGTTTTTTGACCGCCTGCAAAAATACAATCTAAAGCTGAACCCCGCCAAATGTGCTTTCGGGGTGCCAGCTGGCAAATTATTGGGTTTTATAGTCAGTAGAAGGGGCATCGAGTTCGACCCTTCAAAGATCAAAGCAATTCAGGAGTTTCCTCCCCCGAAGACCAAGAAAGAGGTCATGAGTTTCCTGGGATGGCTGAATTATATTAGTCGATTCATAGCTCAATCAATGGTCATTTGTGAACCTATTTTCAAGTTATTAAGGAAAGATGCGCCGACTGGTTGGACCAAGGTGTTCCACCGAGCTTTTGATCGTATCAAGGACTACTTGTCTAGTCCTCCGATATTATTTTCTTCGAGAGAAAGGAGCCCATTATTGATATATCTATCTGTTTCAGAAAATGCCTTCGGATACATCCTGGTACAACATGATGAAACCGGAAAGAAAGAACGAGCGATTTATTATCTGAGTAAAAAGTTCACTCCATGCGAGACTCATTATACTTTGTTAGAAAAGACTTGTTGTGCTTTGGCTTGGATCGCTCAGAAGTTGAGACATTATTTGTCGTCCTATACGACATATCTCATTTCCAGAATGGATCCCCTGAAGTACATATTCCAAAAGGCCATTCCTATAGGGAAATTGGCCAAATGGCAAATTTTTCTAGGTGAGTTCGACATCATATATACGACTCAAAAAGCAATCAAGGGACATGCCTTAGCAGATCATTTAGCAGAAAATCTGGTTGATAAAGATTATGAACCGCTCCAAACTTACTTCCCCGATGAAGAGATTTTGTTCGTAGGTGAGGATATTACGGAGTCATACCCTGGTTGGAGATTGTTCTTCGATGGAGCGGTCAACTTCAAAAGTTCAGGCATTGGGGCAGTCTTGGTATCAGAAACTGGTCAGCACTATCCGGTGATAGCTAAACTCCATTTCTCGTGCACTAACAATATGGCCGAGTATGAAGCTTGTATTCTCGGTATCCAACTAGCTATTGATATGAATATCTGAGAACTTTTGGTCATAGGTGATTCCGATTTTCTAATTCACCAAGTTCAAGGTGAATGGGTTGTGAAGAACCCCAAGATCGTGTCGTATGTGAAGATGGTTCAAAATTTGTGCAAGAGATTCAGGAAGATCAAATTCAAGCATACACCAACGATTCAGAATGAGTTTGTCGATGCCTTGGCAACCATATCCTCCATGATTCAACATCCCGATCAGAATTATATCGATCCGTTGATAATAGGTCTCAAAGAACAATCTGCGCACTGTGCGCAAGTCGAAGCAGAATCAGACGGAAAACCATGGTATTATGATATCAAGAGGTATCTAGAAGTTGAAGTCTATCCCAAAGATGTGACCGCCAACCAAAAGAAAACCATTCGTCGAATGGCCAACAACTTTTTCCCAAATGGAGAAATCCTGTACAGGAGGACTCCGGACCTTGGATTCTTAAGATACGTTGATTCGGTTGAAGCCACAAGACTATTGGAAGAGGTACACGCTGGAGTATGTGGTTCCCACATGAATGGGTTCACCTTAGCCAAGAAGATTTTGTGAACTGGATACTTCTGGATGACCATGGAAAATGATTGTAGCAAGTTTGTACAGAAATGTCACAAGTGCCAGATCCACGGGGATTCGATTCGAGTGCCACCTAGAGAGCTTCATGCAATGAGTGCACCTTGGCCTTTTGTAGCCTGGGGCATGGATGTCATTGGTCCCATCAAGTTGTCTGCCTCGAATGGACATAGATTCATTTTGGTAGCTATTGATTACTTCACCAAGTGGGTAGAAGCTACTTCTTACAAGTCTGTGACCAAGAAGGTTGTAGCCGATTTTGTTAAAAAAAACCTAATCTTCCGATTCGGGATCCCCGAGTCAATTATTACTAATAATGGAACAAATCTGAACAGCCACTTGATGAAAGAAATATGTGAGCAATTCAAGATCACTCACCATAATTCAACCGCATACCGGCCACAAATGAACGGAGCTGTGGAAGCCGCTAACAAGAATATCAAGAAGATCTTGAGAAAAATGGTGGACCATCACCTATCTTGGCATAAGATGTTGCCTTATGCTTTATTGGGATACCGGACAACCATCAGGACTTCGACCGAGGTGACCCCTTATATATTGGTGTATGGGTCAGAAGCAGTGATACCTGTGGAAGTGGAAATACCATCTCTTAGGATCATTTGAGACGCCAGACTGAACAATGAAGAATGGGTTCATACCCGTAACGAGCAACTCATGTTGATCGATGAGAAAAGGATGAGTGTCGTATGCCATGGTCAGTTGTACCAGCAAAGAATGATTCCTACATTCAACAAAAGAGTGAGATATCACATGTTTATCGTAGGACAACTGGTTCTCAAGCGTATTTTTCCCCACCAGGAGGAATACAAAGGAAAGTTTGCACCCAATTGGCAAGGCCCGTATGTCATCCAGAAAGTGTTATCCGGAGGAGCTCTGATCCTATCCGAAATGGATGGTCAAGTGTGGACCAAACCGATCAATTCCGATGCTGTGAAGAGATACTTTGTTTTGGGACAATTTTCCTTTAATTTCATTTCCCTGTAATCGCATTTCCTGATTGTAATTATTTTATACTTTGTAATAGCTAAAAACATCCCTATCCTCTTGAACGAACTACGTTTGACCTGAATTCTCAAGAATGAGATACGTAGGCGGCCTATGTCGGCCTCGGTCAACCCCTTAGGAAAATCTATCTTTCCCCGTACGAACTACATTTGACCTGAATTCTCAAGAATGAGATACGTAGGCGGCCTTTGTCGGCCTCGGTCATCCCTTTAATTATTTCCAATAATCTCCCACTATAAGTGTGGGAACTACGTTTGACATGATTCCTGCCTCAACAGGATACGTAGGCGCCACAACGGTTCGGTCATATCACCCCAGGAAATGGAAACTGGGGAAGAATTTTTAAGAAAGGAATCTCAAAAATTTAGAAGATGAAGGTCGTTGCCAACAAGACAAGAGGATGCTTGTAGATACGCAAATGCCACAATGGTTCATCCGTATCGCCCAGGAAATGGAAACTGGGCCAGAACTTTTGAGAAAAGAATCTCAAAAATTCAGAAGACGAAGAGCATTAGACTCCGAAGAATTCCCTAGCAAGAATGCAGAGTATGCCAAAGAGCAACAAAAGCAGATACCGAGAATGAATCTTGCGCTCCCCACAGAGTCTCAAGTCTCTTGCCGGAAGGAATAAAATCTGCTAAGAAACCTTTAACTGGGGCAGAAATTTTGAGAAGGATCCCAAAATTTCCGCCAAGCTTCATTCAAGAGTTCAACATTAAGCTACGAGGAATTCCCCAGCACCAAGAGATCAGAGTCTACTTCAAAGAAATCCCCAATCCTATATGGATTAATTCCCCGCTGTGATAGATTTCTTGAAAATCATATTTCAAGTTCCCTAGCTAGGATGACGAAGGACCTCCGTAGTCCGCTAGCAGTATGCCAGAAATGTCAAGACGTCGAGTAAAGGACGTTCGTTTAACTAGTACATGACATGACAAGCAGAGACATTTCTAAATCATCTCCTTTTTAAAAACCCTTGGTTTTCCAAAGAGCTTATTTGAAAAATATTTACACAGATTAGTTTTACTCCTTTAATGTGATTTAGTCTTATGTCTACCTTGGTCCGGGGAGAGTCGAGGGTGACAAGTACCCGAGATTTGAAAGCATACGGAGAAGACAGAACCAGGAGCAGAAGATCAGAGGAGGTCAACACAGGCCAGTTCTAACAATTTTTTTGTGGATGCAGGTTGTCCCCAAAAGTATATCAGAAAGTGGTCCCACGTTATCCAACGCTTTCAAAGAAACGCAATGAGACCAGATGCTTTAAAATTTTGCGAGAAAAGTCCAAAACAGTAGGAAGAGGCCAAAGAGGCAAAAGCCCCTAAAATGGACGAATTTTCTAGTAGTTCACATAAAATACCAGATAAAGAGAACATGACAACGTTCTTAAGTCCCTAAAAGGGATCAGGACATCTCGGTCAGCTTCAAAATTAGGGGCACTAAACAAAGAGCAACAGCACTCCCCACTAATGCCTGGCAAGACAGGGATCACCCCGAACAGACAATGTTCAAAAACGGTATTCATGGTTGTCCCTGGAAGCAGGCACGACCATTTTGCTCGCATTTTTAAAGTTATTTTTATCAGTTTCATACACGCTGTCTTTAAAGTCTTTCAAATCTTGACTGTAGTCGCTGATAAAAGCGACACTGTGTCTGCTAACCATTTGCCTTGAGCGCAGGTACCAACAAAGGAGTCGACATTAAGATCAAAGGTGATGTTTTCATGACTTCCCTATGGGACCTTGCATCATGCTACATGGCATCGCATTTTTCATTCACGTTGCATCATGCTGCATGGCATCACATTTTTGCATTCACATTTGCATCATGCTGTACTGCATCACATTGCATCATGCTGCATTGCATCACATTTCACCATATTGCATCACCTGGCATAGCATGGTATCGCATCATATTATGACATATCTCATTGCATCATATTATATTATGTTGCATCCTATTGTATGGCATCATATCGCAGGAGCATGCCAGGAGGGCCATTCATATTTTCATGTAGAGAGGGCCATGTCAAGAGGACCATGCCAAGAGGGCCATTCATATTTGCATGTCAAGAGGACCATGCCGAGAGGGCCATGTCAAGAGGACCATGCCAAGAGGGCCATGTCAAGAGGACCATGCCAAGAGGGCCATTCATATTTGCATGCCGAGAGGGCCATGTCAAGAGGACCATGCCGAGAGGGCCATTCATATTTCCATGTCAAGAGGACCATGCCAAGAGGGCCATTCATATTTGCATGTCAAGAGGACCATGCCGAGAGGGCCATGTCAAGAGGACCATGCCAAGAGGGCCATTCATATTTGTATGTCAAGAGGACCAAGCCGAGAGGGCCATGTCAAGAGGACCATGCCAAGATGGCCATGTCAGGAGCACCATGTGATGTGCCGGTATTCTACAGCACATTTGACGCCTTTAACTAAGAATACGCTCAAGTTTTTGAGCAACCTTTTGTGGTTTTTGATGTTTTTATGTTGTATTTGCAGGAAATGGAGACAAGGATAGGGAAGTGAAAAATACTCAAAGCTAAGTAACACTGGTTAGGCTTAACGGAGGGCCTGACGGCTCATCACACCGGTGACTGACCGTCAGGGGAGCCACCAGACCTGGCAGCAGCTAAATGATGCACTGGTTATGGTGACAGTTGGCGTGACAGCCCGTCACACCCGTGACTGCCCGTCAGCCAAGCCATCAAATTAGAGCTAATGGAGATCATGCACTGGTTATGGGTGACGGTTGGCATGACGGGCCGTCACACCTGTGACTGACCGTCATCCAAGCCGTCAAGTTAGATCTAATGGAGACCATGCACTGGTTATAGGTGACGGTTGGCGTGACGGACCATCACACCTGTGAATAACCGTCATCCAAGTTGTCAACGCGAAGCGAGACTCCAAAAATTCTATTTTTGGACTTTATTTCCTAGATTGCTATAAATACCCAGTGTTAGGGTTATTTTAATTATTCATTAACTAATACTTTTTGAGACGCTTTGAACGACTTTTTGAGGGGACAAAATAGACATACACGTTTTTCTTCCTCTTCTTCCATTGTTCTTGGGATTTTCACCGTTGGTGCTGGAATTCTACGAAGTTCAAAGTAAAGTAATAATTTTCTATTGTAAGAATTCTTTCTTCTCATATGAGTACTATTATTTACTTACTTCGTTTTGCTAGCATGAGTGGCTAAACTCTCCATAACTAGGGTTGTGGGATCCATGACAAGAGTAACAATGTAGATTCCGTGTAGCATTGGGTTCAATTTATATGATGTCACGTGGTTAATCATTCGTTATTTATGTTTTCTAATGGTTGCAAACATTAGAACATACCTAGGTTTGATTTGCTTGAACAAAGAGATTAAAACCGGGAAATTTGATTAACTACGAGGATTCGAGACTACCAACTCTCGTCTTATGACTAATGTTGTAACTAGATTAATCTATTTGATGTTTAGGGTTGAAATAAGAAAGTTCACCTTTTCAAGTTCGAGAGAATTGAAAAGGATATTCGTCTATTTGGTTGAGAAATGTTTAGATGATACCATTAATTCAATCACATCGTGATATACATATAGAGAGAGCCCGGTTAAACTTTGAGTCGAAACTGTTATGACGCCATGGTGAACACTTCCCTAGTTCACCTCTTCTACTGAATTTTACTCGTTAAAACTTGCATTTTTTTATTTGAAACAATCAAAAGTTGATCCATACAAACCCCCCATTTACCGGAAATTATTGATTATTAGTCATCTAATTCACTAACGACTTAAGTTGCACCTTATTCCCTATGGGATCGACCCCAACCTTGGTTGGGTTCTATATTTGATGACGACCTCTTATGCTTTATAATTGGAGTCGTAATTTGGGCGTATCAAATTTTGGCGCCGTTGCCGGGGAAACAATTGTTTATTAAGTCCGGTGTGTTTATTTGACTCTTAGTCATATTTCCTATTTTTACTTTTATTTGTTATTTTTGTTTGTTACAGGGTACAGAGTTTTGCATGCCAAGTACCCGACGCTCGAGTGAACCAATATTACCCTACGACCCCGAGCTCGCAAGAAAGCTAAGGCAAACCATGAATGCACAACAACAAGAGGCAGCGAGACTCGCTGTAGCTCAGCAAGCCTAACAATATTTGAATATTGATGATATTGAGGATGATGTTAGGCTGGATGATGAGGCTGCAGCGGGTGATGGTAGAGCTGCGGAGCATGTTGAAAATATAGCCCCTGCAAACCAAAGGCAGCAGCAGAGGGGAAGAGGTCAACAACAACAAAGGCAATTTGCTTTGGATGATGATGAGGATATCGACTTAGATGAAGTTGGTGCCACGGACGCTATTGTGCTTCCTCCGCTATCGCCTGGGGCCAAGTTCAACATTACTAGCACAATGCTCCAGCTGTTGAACTTAAAGGGACTGTTCCGTGGTGTTGCTGGTGATGATCCAAACCGACACCTGATGAATTTTGTGGGTATCTGCAAGTCGTTCGAATTGCCTGGAGTAAGTCAGACAGCGATCAGGCTCAGGTTATTTCCATTGTCTCTGTCTGATGAGGCAGCATTATGGTTGACAGAGCTAACCCCCGACTCTATCACAACCTGGGGAGAGTTGAAAGGAGCTTTCCTAGAAAGGTTCTTTCCTCCCTCTAGGATGATACAGTTGAGGGATGAAATTAGCAACTTCAGACAACAACCTCATGAGGCTTTACATAAGACCTGGTTGCGGTTCAAGAAAAAGCTGACACAATGCCCAAACCATCAGTTGACCGACAATTTTTTGATGCAGACATTCTATAGGGAACTGAATTCGGCTACCAAGCCAACACTGGATAATGCAGCAGGTGGAGCGTTTATGGGTCTTACCTTTATCGATGCCACAACTATTTTGGACCGGCTCACTAAAACCAACAGGGCCTGGCATACATGGGATACAGAGGTAGCAGCTAGCACTTATGCAATGGTTATGTCAGCAGAGCAGCGCAAGAAGAAGGAAGAGCGGGATCAAGATATGGCCCATCTGAAAATGCAAATGGATTTATTGACAAAACATTTGTTGTCAGGAGATATGGAGAAAGTGAAAGTTGTGGGTTCCCAAGGTAGAGCAGCAGAGTTTGAATATGATAAGGAGGCTAATTATTTGGGGGGTTTCCAGGCCAATGGTCAGGGAAACCAAGGTCGGAACTATCAGAAGGACAACTACTATGAAAAGGCTGGCTACAGAGATCGTGATCAGGGGAACTAGAAAAATAAAACAGATAGAGGTAGGTTATACGTACCACCTGGTAATCGAGAAAGAGCTAGCAATGAGACAGGGACGTCCAAATTAGAGAATATGATGGCGAAGATGTTGTTGAAGGTGGAATCTACTGACTCCGGAGTCAAGGAAATGAAACCTGAATTATCATCAATGAGCCAATTGGTGGATTTTCATTCCACCTCAACCAAGCAGCTAGAGCAACAAATGAGTCAAGTCTCGGCGTCTCTAAATCACTGCAAAATTGGTACATTGCCGAGTGACACCATTCAAAACCCGAGAAACGATGGAAATTGTATGGATATCACTACCAGAAGCGGTAATACATTACCGAAAGCACATTCGATAATTCAAAAGCAGAAATATGATGTTATTGACGAAGATGAGCTCATTTTTGATGAAAAGGTAAGTGATAAGGCTGTGGGTGTTCAAGTTAAAAAACCCATTTTGGTAGATGATGATTCAAAATTGCTCACGGAGAAGAGCAAGGAAGTTGAAAAACTTCCAAAACAAATGCCAAAGCCTCCTCCTCCTTTCCCTAAGAGGATCAAAAAGAAGGTGGAAGACGGAAAATTCCACAAGTTAATCACCATGCTCAAGCAGATCTCTGTGAATATCCGTCTGGTGGATGCGCTTGAACAAATGCCCGGTTACGCCAAGTTCATGAAGGACTTGATCACAAAGAAGAGGTCGGTAAGTTTTGAACTATAAGACAACCTCCACCATTGTAGCGCCATTTCATCAAGGTCGCTAGTCCAAAAGAAAGAAAACCCAGGTGCGTTCACTATTCCTTGCACCATAGGGGAATTTAACTTTCCAAAAGCTCTTTGTGACTTGGGGGCTAGCATAAACTTGATGCCGTTAGCCATCTACCGGCAGTTGGGCTTAGGAGCTCCCAAACCGACAACTATGAGACTGTTGATGGCTGATAGATCGATTAAATGGCCGGTGGGTATTTTGTACGATGTGCTTGTGAAGGTGGGGAAGTTCATCTTTCCGGCAGACTTCATGATTTTGGACTGCGAAGTGGACTTTGAAGTCCCTATTATTTTGGGATGACCCTTCTTGGCAACCGGAAGAGTATTAGTAGATATGGAGAACAACGAGTTGACTTTCAGGTTGAACGATAAAGTAGTGAAGTTTAATGTGTGCAAGTCAATGAGGCAACCGAGGGATATGAATGTTATCTCGGTTATTGATGTTGTTGCCGAATCTGATGTGATTGTTTCTGTTGAAGAGAGACTTACTGTAGAGACATTGGCAGCGGTCATGATGAACTTCGATGATGATGACATCGAAGATTATGAAGAAATTGTAAATGTTGTGGTTGGAATGGGTTCATATTGTTACGCCCCAAGAAATTAGATATTGACTTAAAGAACAGACCGACACCTCCTGCAAAACCTTCTATTGAGGAAGCGCTGGTATTAGAGCTGAAAGAGTTGCCAGGCCATCTGAAGTATGCATTTTTAGGTGAAAAAGATACCTTACCTGTAATCATTGCGACAGACCTTGTGGAATCACAAGTTGAAGCTTTACTATCCACACTGAGGAGACACAAGAGAGCAATCAGCTAGACCATTGCGGATATTATTGGCATCCCACCAGGTATTTGTACTCATAAGATACAGTTAGAAGAAGATTGCACTCCCACCACCAAGCACCAGCGGAGACTGAATCCGCCAATGCAAGAGGTGGTGAAGAAAGAAATCCTCAAATGGCTCGATGCTGGAGTGGTTTACCCAATTTCTGATAGCAAATGGGTAAGCCCAGTGCAATGTGTTCCTAAGAAGGGAGGAATCACTGTGGTAGCTAATGAAAAAAATGAGTTGATTCCATTAAGACCTGTCACGGGGTGGCGAGTCTGTATGGATTACCGGAAGCTAAACTCCTGGACTCTCCGTGATCATTTCCCCATGCCCTTTATGGATCAGATGCTGGATAGATTAGCTGGAAGGGGTTGGTACTGCTTTTTGGATGGATATTCGGGGTACAATCAAATATCTATCATCCCGGAAGATCAGGAGAAAACCACTTTCACCTGTCCCTACGGTACGTTTGCTTTTAGACGCATGCCCTTTGGTCTTTGCAATGCTCCTGCAACATTCCAAAGATGCATGATGTCTATCTTTTCTGATATGGTAGAGAACACATTGGAAGTCTTCATGGATGACTTTTCGGTAGTGGGTGATGCATTTGATGATTGCTTGACTAATTTGGGTCAAGCATTGCAAAGGTGTGAAGAGTCAAACCTCCTGCTGAATTGGGAGAAATGCCATTTCATGGTGAAGGAAGGCATTGTATTAGGGCACTAGATATCTATGAGAGGTCTAGAGGTGGATAGAGCCAAGATAGAAGTCATAGAGAAACTACCTCCACCCATTTCAGTAAAGGGTGTGAGGAGCTTTCTTGGTCATGCCGGTTTCTACCGAAGATTCATTAAAGATTTCTCTAAGATTGCTAACCCTTTGTGCAGGTTGCTTGAAAAAGAGACTAAGTTTGTATTTGATGCTGCGTGTTTGAGGGTGTTTGAGTGCCTGAAAGAAAATTTAGTGGATGCTCCTATTATAATTGCCCCGGATTGGTCCAAACCGTTCGAAGTAATGTGCGATGCGAGTGGTGTTTCACTTGGAGCTGTTCTGGGACAGAAGCGAGACAAACTTTTTCACCCCATTTATTATGCTAGTAAAGCATTGAATAGGGCGCAAAAGAACTACACAGTGACAGAACAGGAGCTGCTGGCTGTTGTATACGCTTTTGAGAAATTTAGAGCGTACTTACTTGGTACAAAAGTGGTGGTGCACACATATCATGCAGCCTTGAGGTATTTAATGACCAAGAAGGATGCAAAACCTCGACTAATCCGATGGGTGTTATTGTTGCAGGAATTTGACTTTGAAGTCAAAGATCGGAAAGGGTGTGAAAACCAGGTGGCGGATCATCTGTCCAGGTTTGAGAGGGAAGAGAAAGTAGTAGATGAACTGGAGATTGATGATGCATTCCCAGATGAGCAGGTGATGGCCGCGTCACTTGATATGGTGCCTTAGTACGCTGATTTCGCAAATTATGTGGTGAGTGACATGATTTCGGAAGATTTGAACTTCCACCAGAAAAAGAAATTTCTCCATGATGCAAGTAAGTTTTTCTGGGATGAGCCGTATTTATCCCGGTTGTGTGCTGACAACATAGTAAGGAGATGTGTACGCCGGTCGAAATCGGTGTCACTGATCCTCATACCGAAACCTAAATTTCCTAGGTACCCCTATGCCTTTGTTCTGTATATTTGTTTCGTTGAGCATTGAGGACAATGCTAGATTATTTTGTTAGGGGTAGGGGTATTACCACCGAAGGTTTTTGTTGTCGTGTTTCTTTTCCGTCGGTATGCAATCTAGTAGAACCAGCATGTTTAAGTTGTTTTTACTTTCATTAGTAGGTGATGTTGTAGCAAGCATGGCTATGAATGGTTAAAATAAAAAGGAGCCCCCTCCGAAAAAGTTGTTTTTTTGTACTTGTGTATGGAAAATTTACTGTTATGGATCCTTGAGTGTCTTTGTATGCATATGCGAAGAACGATCTTGTTTAGCCTGAATTGTTGTTTCAATGATTGGTAGTGTATGGTTTCCTGATGACAAGTGTGTGTGAGCTTATTGTTATAAACTCTTACTCTGTGCATGCATCTAGAACTTGCCCGGTCTATTTTGTTAAGCTTGAAGTTGGTTGCTTAGGAAAGGATCACAGGCCCTTTTTTTGTGCAGCCCACTTAGCCTATAAGACCGTCCCAATGCAAATAATCCCTTTGATCCCTGTTTGAGCCATAATTGACCCTATTATTTCAATAACCTGTCACCGTTTCTTTTTAACTTTGAATCCCTATCTTGGCCCTGGTCCTTCCTTGGACATCGTGCACCTCAACTCAGGCAATCAGCCTAAGTTGAGGGTGGCTACTATAGAGGTAAATGATAAGAAAAATATGATGGACAAGATTGGTTGTGGATAGAAGGAAAATTTCATGTGTGTGCCTAAGAAAAGAAAGGAAGAAAAACGAAAAAGAGATGAAAAAGAATTGTCAAAATAAAGAGGCCGCACCTGTAGCTAGAAAGAAGGAAATAAAAAGGTGAATAAGGATGGACCAAGTAAAGTTAAGTGAAAATCATAGGTCGGTGATTCCAAGAAGGGTTTAGTCACTATTCTCCAAACGTATCCTACTTACACCCGAAGCCTCATTACAAGCCAAAACAAGTCCTGTAGTGATCATGAGCGGCTTTCTGAAAAACTGAAATAGAATAGCAAGGGCAAGCCTATGGCATCGCATGTGCATTGTTTGAAATCATTTGTGAGCTTGAGCATCTTACTTAGTGCCAAAACTCTGTGTGTGGGACTTCCTTGTGGTGAGGGCATCGGGATTTCAATATTACTTTCTGATTGTTGGGATAGCGATTCATGTATTTGTAGAATGTTCAGTCACATCGGCATGACACCCTTGGATCCTGACGAGTTAGCATTTCAGAACACTTTTGTAGTACCGGGGGAGCTTGGTTTGAATTGCTTGAATCATTGATTAGCCATGGTTGCTAGAAACATGTTCTATAGCGTCGTAGTTGAGTCATCAGTTTTATTTTTGTTGTCATGTTGCTTGAGAACAAGCGAACGCTTTAAGTTGAAGGTGTTGATGTGCCGGTATTCTACGGCACATTTGACGCCTTTAACTAAGAATACTCTCAAGTTTTTTAGCAACCTTTTATGGTTTTTGATGTTTTTATGTTGTATTTGCAGGAAATGGAGACAAGGATAGAAAGGAAGTGAAAAATACTCAAAGCTAAGTAACACTGGTTAGGCTTGACGGAGGGCCTGACAGCTCTTCACACAGGTGACTGACCGTCAGGGGAGCCACCAAACCTGGAAGCAGCTAAAGGATGCACTGGTTATGGTGACAGTTGGCGTGACGGCCTGTCACACCCGTGACTGCCCGTCAGCCAAGCCATCAAATTAGAGGTAATGGAGATCATGCACTGGTTACGGGTGACGGTTGGCGTGATGGGCCATCACACATGTGACTGACCGTCATCCAAGCCGTCAAGTTAGAGCTAATGGAGACCATGGACTGGTTTTGGGTGACGGTTGGCGTGACGGATCGTCACACCTGTGACTGACCGTCATCCAAGCTGTCAACGCGAAGCGGGACTCCGAAAATTCTATTTTCTGACTTTATTTCCTGGATTGCTATAAATACCCAGTGTTAGGGTTATTTTAACTATTCATTAACTAATACTTTGTGAGACGCTTTGAACGACTTTTTGAGGGGAGAAAATACGACATACACGTTTTTCTTCCTCTTCTTCCATTGTTCTTGGGATTTTCACCATTGGTGCTGGAATTCTACGAAGTTCAAAGTAAAGTAATAATTTTCTATTGTAAGAATTCTTTCTTCTCATATGAGTACTATTATTTACTTACTTCGTTTTGCTAGCATGAGTGGCTAAACTCTCCACAACTAGGGTTGTGGGATCCATGGCAAGAGTAACAATGTAGATTCCGGGTAGCATTGGGTTCAATTTATATGATGTCACGTGGTTAATCATTCGTTATTTATGTTTTCTAAAGGTTGCAAACATTAGAACATACCTAGGTTTGATTTGCTTGAACAAAGAGATTAAAACCGGGAAATTTGATTAACTACGAGGATTCGAGACTACCAACTCTCGTCTTATGATTAATGTTGTAACTAGATTAATCTACTTGATGTTTAGGGTTGAAATAAGAAAGTTCACCTTTTCAAGTTCGAGTGAATTGAAAAGGATATTCGTCTATTTGGTTGAGAAACGTTTAGATGATACCATTAATTCAATCACATTGTGATATACATATAGAGAGAGCCCGATTAAACTTTGAGTCGAAACTGTTATGACGCCATGGTGAACACTTCCCTAGTTCACTTCTTCTACTGAATTTTACTCGTTAAAACTTGCAATTTGTTATTTGAAACAATCAAAAGTTGATCCATACAAACCCCCCATTTACCGGAAACTATTGATTATTAGTCATCTAATTCACTAACGACTTAAGTTGCACCTTATTCCCTGTGGGATCGACCCCAACCTTGGTCGGGTTCTATATTTGACGACGACCGCTTACGCTTCATAATTAGAGTTGTAATTTGGGTGTATAACCATGCCAAGAGGGCCATTCATATTTGCATGCCGAGAGGGCAATGTCAAGAGGACCATGCTGAGAGGGCCATTCATATTTCCATGTCATGAGGACCATGCCGAGAAGGCCATTCATATTTGCATATCAAGAAGACCACCATCATCATATATCGTAGACACACATCCCCTGCGAAGATTATGTCCCTCTGCCAGCTGGCTTCAAAGAGGATGACATTCATTAGACGTCCCCAAGTCGCACTAGCTACGCAGGATCGACCTCAGCATGCTTATATCCGAAATTACGTGAGGCAAAAGAGTCTGACGTTGAGGATATCACTATCATTTATTATGCTAAGTCTTGCATCCAGCATATTTATGTCCCGCATTACGTAAGGTGGAGGGGTCTGACGTCAAGGATATTTTATGCACCTTTATTTGAAAGCATCAATCGCTGGAAGATGCTGTCATATACCACCTGTAGTCAAGGTCAAAAGTCGTCTATAAGTCACAATGATATTCGAAACCGGATAGTGTGCAAGATTGCCCAAAACTTGACAGAACTAAGAGCTGTCTGTAAGATGCAACGATATCTGAAACCGGATAGTGTTCAAGATCACCTGAAGATTGACAGTTCAAAGGTAATGCATAAGTCGCAACGATATCCGAAATTGGATAAAGTGCAAGACTACCAAAAATTGATGGTCCAAAGGTTATCTATAAGTCGCGACATATCCACGTTGATATTGTGCAGGATTACCCAAAGGCTAATAATTCGAGGGAAATCTGTAAGTCACGTTACATCCAAGACCGGATAAAAGTGCATGATTACCTAAAAACTGGTAATTCAAAGGACATCTATAAGTCGCCTCTATCCAAAGTCAGATAATGTGCAAGATTACTCGAAAGCTGGCAAATTAAAGACGTCTGTAAGCCGCTATCCAAAGTCGGGTGATATGATAGATTACCAAAAGCCTGACAATCTAAGGAGTGTCTGTTAATCATGACGATGCAGAAAATACGCGAGATCTACCCCAAAGACATATGCAAAAAACCACCGCCGAAAGCCAAGAAGGTTATCGTATTCAAGAGAATGCCCTTACACAATCAAGAAGGCCGTCATCATTCAAAAATTTCTACACAAGCAATCTTATCCGATAGACAAGAAGGCTATCATGTTTAACTGTCATGGAAGCGGCCTTTTCCTTAAACAGAGACAGAAAAGGACGTCATTTTCCTCAAGAAACAACATATAAAGGAAAATGAGGTACGAAGCTATCTCTCCTTACTGAATTTTGTTACTACTAACCATTTGGTTTCGATATATCGTCGAGAGCATCCAAGAAGGATGAAATTCTCAAAAGCGAAACCACAGGTGCAGACTACACCAAAAAGGATGCATCACAACGTGGAACTTTTTCTTAGCAGCAACTTGTGACACAGTACGGAGAGGGACATCAAACTCTTTGGGCGCGAACTGAGGAACAACTCACCACCACCATCAAACCACACCCCTATCAGAAGGCATGTGGGTATTTCCTATCTTTGGGTCTTCGTTTAGCATCCAGGGTATTTTTTGAACCCGTGTTGGAAGCAATATTCTTTCCTTTCAAATCCGAGTGGCGATACACCTCGATCTTTGGAAATTATGTCCAGGTAAAATCTTACTTATGGGTGTGAAGTGCACCACATTCCTAGTTGAAAGGTTACAAGCCTCTTTTCTATAGCTCAACTTATTCGTCATTCATCCCGAGCAAAAGGTCGTCTTAACATAAAGATTACATTTTCCACCGATTGAGTCGAACTACAAAAAGCCTGATTCTCAAGTATTGGGATATGTAGGCGGGCTCTATGATGAAAACTTGGTTGCATTCCTAACTCCCCCCAATCCTCCTACTCCCCAGCTTTCTGGTCTCTCCGTACTCTGAAACCGGGAAAGTTTGGAATTCCTTGAAAATCATGCATAAAATCAAGCATCTTGAACTACAAGTGGCCTGAATTCTCATGTAACTTGAGATATGTAGGAAACTCAATACCAGAGTTCGGCAATGATTCCTTGAAATTCATGCTAAAACCAACCACCTCCCGAGGATGGACTTGTGGTCGGACAAAAATTGGGAACGTCAAATCCCTTTACCCAGGGTTCATTACACTCACCCTACCCAAAGGGAGGGGCAGCTGTTGACACCCAATTTTTTGTCACGACCCGATTTCTCGGTCATGATGGCACCTACAACCTCTCAGTAGACGAACCAATTCCCGTAGCCCAGGACAGTTAGTAATGGGCTACTATCTAACAAATAAGCGAAAGAATAGTTTAATAAGCAAAAGTAAGGGGGCAAGATGAAGAGAATAGATAACAGGAATGTATATATACATATGCGGAAACTAAGCCAAACCCCAAGACCTGGTATCATAGTATAGAGCCAAAACTATATACATGGAGTGCAAACGATCCAAAATAATATATACAGATGTCTCTGAATGGTAATAGAGTACATAAAGCAAAAGATAACTAAAGCTAAGCTCCGATCGCCAAGAGCTCACCTTCAGTCTGAAGTAGTCCCCAACAGATCTCCAAGCACGAATCACAACGATCTAACGGCGATGGCCCACGCTAGAATCTTCACCCAAAGATACAAGGGGTAGGGTGAGCACCAAATGCGAAGCATAAGGTACCCAGTAGGTATCATAGGCCGACTGGGAACATATAAGATAAAAGCGTAGTAACAGACAGAACAGAAGCAAGTAGTCACAGAAATCAACGTAAGGTACATAGGAACTAGCCCAGAGGGAAATCAACAGAACCACATGTGAGGCCAGCAAGCAAAATATATACACCATAGGCACAGGTGAAAGTAAGAAACAATGCACCTGGGGTCCTTGCAATAATAGTGTATACATAATAAGTTTACGAAATGGACGGCATACCGGTAACCTCAAGTGTAAGAGGAAGAGGGAAAGAGTAATGGTAGGCATGCTCAGAGACATTAATCAAACCCAACTAATCATATCAATCTCAAATGTAGAAACTAACAGTCTAGCAGTAACCAATTTCATACTTAACCATAACAGGGAACAATTCTGTAAGTAAATAGCAAGAGTCTACCTACAGTCCCCCGGCCGCCCATACAACCGAGGAACACAAACAAGTGAAAAAAACCCTCCAGCATCCCATACTACCGGAGCGTACAATCAACAAACAACAAACAAGGGTGGGGCCTCAAACAATGAATGATATGGTGCATGAAGATCTCAAGTGAAAGGGTATCTCTGTATGTACCTCCTCCGGCGCCGATCCGGCCCAGCAGGTAGGTTCCATGGAAGGACACTACCCGTATACCTCTACTCCACCGTATACCCTTCCTCCGGCACACGCAGTCCGAAGCCCCAGGGCCAGATGGCAAGGTCCATAGAGGTCCCTGACCCCATACTAAATCTCAGTATCAAAACATGTCAACCGGAAGCAAGTCGGGGTTCAAGATAGAGACCCAGTCTCGAATATGCATGCCCAGACCCTGTCCAGGACTAAAGTAGTGGGAAAATATCTCAAAAACCCCTCCAGGGGTGCCCGGGCATAACCGGGTCTAAAGAGTAGAAAGTCATCTCAGGTGCTCGGTCTGACCGAGGCTAAAATTATCTCAAGTAGCAAGAAAACTCAACTAGCACCCCGACCCTGCCGAGTCTAGCGTTAATCGTAAAACTGGTGATATAAATCATAATTTTACCTTCTTTTACCCAAGAATATTCACAAGTTAAATCAAATCATTTCCAATTCATTTCCATCAAAAATGGGCCCCCGAGGCCATGCAAGGTTTAGAAAATAGTGCCAGTAGGCCCGAAGCCAAAACCATAGTAAAACATGGATAAAACCTCTTTATATGAATGGAAATTGTATGATCAAACACAATAGCTTCCCAGCAGCTCACAATCAACCTATCAACCCTGCACAGGCCCATAGCTACTCAGCAAGCATAACCAGCCTAGAAGGATAATTCTATGCCCGGGACTCGCGGACATTCCCAATATCCCACCTTCTATGTTCTAGAGTCAACAAGGCCTCACTGGACCACAAGGGTAAATAAAATATATCGGCAAGAACTACAAGCAACGGAGGAACAAAAGTAGGCGGACATGAATAAAGCGGTCAAGGTCTGTGGTACCAACCTAATAAACCAACCCAAGGATGCCAGCTAGTACAATTTTATCCGATATATGCTAAGTCTAGGGAGTTTAAATGGTAACCTACCTGTCGTCCGACGACAAGCTGTTAGGACAACGATTTCCGAGCTCGAACCGCTCCGAAAAGCTCCAAATGAAATCAAACTTGAACTCGGGATTGAATAACTTGACGTAAATAATCAATTTTCTTTTATGAATCAAATAAATCACCAAAATGTTTTTTTCATGATCCCACCTTTTAATGCTACAACGTAACTAGCAACAATATATCCTATATTCATAAATAGTAGTAAGTTCTTTTCTGCCAACAATTCTTTCAATTTTTTCCTTTATCAATTAGTGAATGGAAAGTTTATTCTATTCACTTAAGCCAACACCAATTATCATAATTGATGTTAGGCCACCTAGTGGACAAGTGGCAGCATGCATTTTGGTGTGGCATCCCTTGATTCCACGTGGAATCTTGGTGTCACACCATAATATATTCTTTTCCCGATTATGTATATATTCGGGTATTGCATAGGTTTGTGATAAAATAAATATAGCTTCTTGTATATACCATAATAAATAGAAAATTATTTCAAATAAACCTACTATATTATAATAATAAATTTCAACATAACTAAATTTACTATCTCCGTTAAAATATTACAATATATAAAAACTTATAAAATAAATACATATACAATTATATCGTAACAAGAATATTTTTCATAAACCTTTAAAATATTTTTAAAAAGGTAATAATAATATAACTTTTTACCAAATTCAACTTTCAAAAAAAATATTTTCAAATAAACGCGATGTTAATAAATTCTCAAATTTAGGCTCGCAAGCCTTTGATACGGAGTGAAGGTTAAGGTTATACGAACGCAAATCATCACACGATTTCGATACTCAGCTCCTACGGCTCAGCTCTAAAATAGGGGAACGACCATAAGGACCAAACAAACGGCCGGGCAACCGAACCACCGGTCCCAGCAAGCCATAAATGACTTGGGGCTGCTATAGGAAAGCTCTAACAGTACAAAGAAGCATATACGCGGTAATGACCAGAAGAGTCATTACATCATCCACTACTAAAAAGGACTTTCGCCCTCGAAAGTCAAGGACAAGAAAGTACCTGAAGGCTCAAACAGCTGCGGATACTGAGCCCGCATATCTCTCTCAGTCTCCCAGGTAGCCTCCTCGACTGGATGGTGCCTCCATTGAACCTTAACAATCGGGATCTCTCGTGACCTCAATCTCCTGACATCTCTGGCCAAAATAGCTGCCGGCTCCTCAACAAAGGCTAAACCCTCACCTAACTGAACTGAATCCTACTGTAACACATGAGACTCATCTGGGACATACCGATGCAACATCGAAACATGAAATACAGGATGTATAGCTGAAAACATCGGAGGCAAGGCTAACTGATAGGCAACGCTACCGACCCTCTGAAGAATCTCAAACGGCCCAATGTACCTGGGGCTAAGCTTGCCCCACCTACCAAATCTCATCACGCCCTTCATGGGCGATACACGGAGAAACACCAAGTCACCGACACTAAACTCCAAGGCACGAAGCCTACGATCAGCATAAATCTTCTGCCTGCTCTGAGCTGCCCAAAGTCTGTCCTGAATCGCTCGAACCTGATGTAAGGTATCTCGAAGAAAATCTGTACTCTATGGCCTAGAATCAAAACTATCAAACCAACCTACCGGTGATCTGCAACGCCTCCCATACAAAGCCTCAACAGGTGCCATGTAGATACTCGAATGGAAACTGTTATTATAAGCAAACTCTGCCAAGGGAACAAACTGATCCCAAGAACCTCCAAAGTCAAGAACACAGGCCCGAAGCATGTCCTCCAGAATCTGAATGGTCCTCTCGTACTGGCCATCTGTCTGAGGGTGGAAAGCGGTACTAAGATGAACCTCTGTACCCAAATCCCGCTGAATAGCCCTCCAAAACTGAGATGTGAACTAAGTGTCGCGGTCTGAAATGATAGAAGCTGGGACCCCGTGCAACCGAACAATCTCACGAAGGTAGATCTAAGCTAACCTCTCTGCACCATAAGAAGTCTGAACCGGCAATAAATGTGCTGACTTAGTCAGCCTATCAACAATCACCCATATGGAATCAGACCCATGATAAGTACGAGGCAAACCAACAACGAAGTCCATAGTAATCCCTTCCCACTTCCACTAAGGAATGGGAAGTTGCTGCATCAAACCACCAGGTCTCATGTGCTCGAACTTAACCTGCTGACAGTTCAAGCACCGAGATACGAAATCCGTTATATCCCGCTTCATACCACTCCACCAGTAAAGCTGTCTCAAGTCTCTATACATCTTTGTTGTGCCAGGGTGAATGAAGTATCTAGTACAATGTGCCTTATAAAGTATCAACTGAATCAAATCACTAATCCTCGGAACACAAAGGCGACTATCAAACCTCAGAACCCCATCTGAATCTAGAGTAACCCGACTGGTCTCACCCCGAACAACCCGATAACGAAGGTCACACAACTGCTGATCCTCAAACTGACGGCTCTAAATCTGATCAATCAAAGTAGAACGAACCTCAACACTAGCGAGAACTCTGCTAGGATCCGACAAGTCAAGCCTAACCAAACGGTTAGCCAAGGACTGGATGTCCAAGGCCAACGGTCACTCTGAAACTGAGAGAGAAGCTAGGCTACCTATACTCACTGCCTTCTGACTCAAGGCATCCGCTACCACGTTTGCCTTGCCCGAATGATACAGAATAGTGAAGTCATAGTCCTTCAGTAACTCGTCCCATCTCCTCTATCTCGAGTTCAACTCTCGCTGTCTCGTGATATACTGAAGACTACGGTGATCAATGAAGATCTCACAGTGAACTCCATATAGGTAATGCCTCCAGATCTTTAGCGCGAAAACTACCGCCGCCAACTCTAAGTCATGAGTGTGGTAGTTGTGCTCGTGGACCTTCAGCTGCCTCGAAGCATATGCTATTACTCGACCCTGCTGCATCAACACACAACCAAGACCAACCCCAGAAGCATCACAGTACACGGAGAAGCTCTGACCCTCAACCAGCAAGGTCAAAACTGGAGCTGAAGTCAATAAGGCCTTAAGCCTCTGGAAGCTATCCTCGCACTGGTCCGACCACTAAAATGGGATATCCTTCCTAGTCAGCATAGTTAAGGGTGCTGCTATGGAGGAAAATCCCTGAACGAAGCATCTGTAGTAACCTGCTAACCCAATAAAGCTGCGGACCTCAGTAGCAGTAGTAGGTCTAGGCCAATCACAAATCACAAAAATCTTTCCCGGGTCAACCCTAATCCCATCCTTAGACACCGCGTGCCCTAGGAATGCAACTGACTCAAGACAAAAGTCGCACTTTGAGAACTTGGCATAAAGCCAATGATCCCTCAAAGTCTGGAGTATAACCCTCAAGTGCTGCTCATGCTCATCTCTACTACAAGAGTATACCAAGATGTCGTCTATAAAAACTATCACAAATGAGTCCAAATACGGGCCAAGAACCCTGTGCATCAAGTTCATAAAGGCTGTGGGGGCATTAGTCAACCCACAAGACATCACCAGGAACTCATAATGGCCATAACGTGTCCTGAATGCTGTCTTAGGGATGTCCTCCGCCCTAACCCTCAACTGATGGTAGCCAGACCTCAAATCAACCTTCGAAAACACGACTGAACCCTGAAGCGTGTCAAACAAGTCATCAATCCTCGGCATCGGATATCTATTCTTCACTGTCACCCTATTCAGATGTCGATAATCAATACACATGCGCATCGACCCATCCTTCTTCTTCACGAAGAGAACAGGAGCACCCCAAGGTGACACACTAGGTTTAATAAACCCCTTAGCTAACAGATCCTGGAGTTGCTCCTTAAGCTCCCTCAACTCAGCAGGAGCCATACGATAAGGAGAAATAGAAATGGGCCTGGTGCCCGACTCTATCTCAATAGCAAAATCAATATCTCTCTCAGGTGGAAGGCCTGGCAGGTTGGTAGGAAACACATCGAGGAAGTCTCTAACCACAGGAACAGACTCAGGAGAAGTAGGGTCAGCACTAACATCTCGAACATATGCTAGATAAGCTAAACACCCATGGGAAATCAACTTCCTAGCTCGAAGACAAGAGATGATCCCAGATTGTGCATGGCTAACAGAACCCTGCCACACAACTGGGGATACACCGGGCACAGCTATGGTAATGGTCTTGGCATAACAATCCAAAACCACACGGTGAGGGTATAACCAGTCCATGCCCAGTATCACATCAAAATCTAGCATATCAAGAATCATCAAATTACTCCAAGTCTCTGAATCACCAATAGATAGCATACAAGATCTCACAATCCGATCCACTACTAAAGAATCTCCTATTGGGGTCGAAACAGAAACATGAATAGATAATGGCTCACTAGCCAACCCCAAACAAGGCACAAAGTAGGCAGATACGTATGAACAAGTGGATCCAGGATCAAATAAAGCCATAGCCGACTGATGGCACACAAAAATCGTACATGTAATCACAGCATCTGAGTCCTCTGCCTCTAGTCTCCTAAGGACCGCGTAAAACTAATGACGACCTCCACCTGCCCGACCGCCATCCCTACCACCTGCTCTACCGTGCGGAGCACCACCTCTACTCTGACGATCAACCTCTCTAGCCGGGGGCTGAACTGCTCAAAAAGGCTCGGCCAACTGAATTGTACCCTGCTGAGGGAAATCTCTAGCAAAATGACCAATCACACCACAAGTAAAACAAGACCCTGGCGGCCTACTCGGTCGAGATGAACCAGCAGATCTCGTATAACCACCACAGCCTGATTCCCCAAAAACTGTACCGCTCGAAGACTGTCCGCAATAGCCCTGATGGCTGCTCTGACCCTGCTCGAACTGGGTACTACCAAAAGTTTGAAGGGAAGCCTGAACAGGTCGGCTGAACTGACCCTGGTGCTGCTGTGGCTGATAACTCCGGCTCCACTGGCCAGAACCTCTACCACCATATCTGGAACCACTGTAGACACCCTGATGTCGAGGCCTCTTATCTTTAGACCCCTAATCATGTCGCTGCAAGTCCTCTACAGTGCGGACATAGTCTACGATAGCCTGAAATGACCGACCACAGGAGATCAATCTCTCAGCTAGCTGCCTGATCTCTGGCCTCAAACCCCATATAAATCTGTGAATCCTATCTGCCTCGGTAGGAATGATCATAGCTCCAAACGTTGCTAGCTGATGAAAATGGGTCTCATACTCCGAGACACTCGTAGACTCCTGCATAAGGTGAGTAAACTGCTCCCTGCAATGCTCACGATCACTCTGAGGTAGGAACTTGGCCATAAAGGCCTCATAAAACTCAGACCAGGTCAAAAGAGGTGACGATGGTGGTCTACAAGCAACATGGGCCCTCCACCATAACTTCGCTGGGCCCTCCAGCTGATAGGTAGTATAACCAACCCCGTGAGTCTCCAACAAACCCAAATGATGTAACATCTCCTCACAGGTAGTAATAAAGTCATGTGGATCCTGTCCAGAAGTACCAGCAAACCTCGGAGGTGCTAACCTCAAAAACCTACCCAATGCCTTCTGCTCCGACTCTGTCATAGCTGGGCGAGGAGCAAGAGGCTGTGCAACTGATGGAACTGGAATGACCTCTGCACGGGGAGCCATAGTAGCAGGCTGCGCTCCTGAACTCTGTGCACCCAGGGCTACCCCTTGAGTGGATGTTTGCGCTACCTCAGAAGGCCGCTCTCCAATCATACCCTAAAGCTGTAATAGTAATCCTCGAATATCTGGAGGCTGAGCTTCGGCTGGATCTGGCGCATAAGTGGGCACTGGAGCTGGTACTGGAGCTGGTGCTGGAGCTGGTACTAGAGCTGGTGGTACCTGGGCTACCCCCTGATCCACATGCTGCTCGGGCTCTATCTCAACTCTAGCAGCTCTAGCAGGTGCCAGTGCTCGAGGGAGTCCTCGACCCTTAGCTGGAGTGGGAGGCTCATCTCCGCGTGATGCCGATGATCTCATACGAAACATCTGCGGACGAATGAAGTAGAACAAATGAGATTTCCAGAAACTTCAAGGGTTCTACGCACGACACAGAAGCAATGAAAGAGTCAAATTTCCTAAAATGTCACTGTAGCCTCCCAAAGATTGAGTACGGACGTCTCCGCCCCGATCCGCAGGACTCTACTAGACATTGGCTCTTATACTGATGACACTGGTGAACCTAGAGCTCTGATACCAAGCTGTCACGACCCAATTTCTCGGTCATGATGGCACCTACAACCCCCAGTAGGCGAACCAATTCCCGTAGCCCAGGACAGTTAGTAATGGGCTACTATCTAACAAATAAGCGAAAGAATAGTTTAATAAGCAAAAGTAAGGGGGAAAGATGAAGAGAATAGATAACAGAAATGTATATATACATATGCGAAAACTAAGCCAAACCCCAAGACCTGGGCACATATAAGATAAAAGCGTAGTAACAGACAGAACAAAAGAAAGTAGTCACAGAAATCAACGTAAGGTACACAGGAACTAGCCCAGAGGGAAATCAACAGAACCACATGTGAGGCCAGCAAGCAAAATATATACACCATAGGCACAGGTGAAAGTAAGAAACAACGCACCTGGGGTCCTTGCAATAACAGTGTATACATAATAAGTTTACGAAATGGATGGTATACCGGTAACCTCAAGTGTAAGAGGAAGAGGGAAAAAGTAATGGTAGGCATGCTCAGAGACATGAATCAAACCCAACTAATCATATCAATCTCAAATGCAGAAACTAACAGTCTAGCAGTAACCAATTTCATACTTAACCATAACAGGGAACAATTCTGTAAGTAAATAGCAAGAGTCTACCTACAGTCCCCCGGCCGCCCATACAACCGAGGAACATAAACAAGTGAAAACAAACCCTCTGGAATCCCATACTAGCTAAGCGTACAATCAACAAACAACAAACAAGGGTGGGGCCTCAAACAATGAATGATATGGTGCATGAAGATCTCAAGTGAAATGGTACCTCTGTATGTACCTCCTCCGGCGCCGATCCAGCCCAGCAGGTAGGTTCCA
>QJPP01004786.1:0-21610 GCA_003996215.1 Jaltomata sinuosa
CATCGTCTATATACTTCGCTGGGCCCTCCAACTGATAGGTAGTATAACCAACCCCGTGAGTCTCCAACAAACCCAAATGAGTATAACCAACCCCATGAGTCTCCAATAAACCCAAATGATGCAACATCTCCTCACAAGTAGTAATAAAGTCATGTGGATCCTGTCCAGAAGTACCAGCAAACCTCGGAGGTGCTAACCTCAAAAACCTACCCAACGCCTTCTGCTCTAACTCTGTCATAACTGGGCGAGGAGCAAGAGGCTGTGCAACAGATGGAACCGAAATGACCTCTGCATGGGGAGCCATAGTAGCCGGCTGCGCTCCTAAGCTCTGTGCATCCAGGGCTGCTCCCTGAGCGGGTGTCTGCGCTACCTCGGAAGGCCGCTCTCCAATCATACCCAAAAGCTGTAATAGTAATCCCCGAATATTTGGAGACTGAGCTGCGGCTGGAGCTGGCATAGAAGTGGGCACTAGAGCTGGTACTAGAGCTGGCGCTGGAGGCTCATCTCTGCGTGATGTCGATGATCTCGTACGAACCATCTGCGGAAGAATGAAATAGAATAAATGAGATCTCCAGAAACTTCAAGGGTTCTACGCATGACCCAGAAGCAATGAAAGAGTCAAATTCCTAAAATGCCACTGTAGCCTCCCAAAGATTGAGTACGGACGTCTCTGCCCCGATCCGCACGACTCTACTAGACATTGGCTCCTATACCGATGACACCGGTGAACCTAAAGCTCTGATACCAAGTTGTCACGACCCAATTTCACGGTCATGATGGCACCTACAACCCCCGGTAGGTGAACCAATCCCCGTAGCCCAGAACAGTTAGTAATGGGCTACTATCTAACAAATAAGAGAACAAGACAAAGAGAACAGATAAAAGGACTATAAATATATACATATGCGGAAACTAAACCAAACCCCAAGACCTGATATCATAGTACAGAGCCAAGCTACATACATGGAGTGCAAAATAAACCAAAACTATATATACAAATGTCTCCGAATGGTAATAGAGTACATGAAGAAAAAGATAAACTAAAGCTAAGCTCCGATCGCCAAGAGCTCACCCCTCAGCCTGAAGTAGTCCCCAACAGAATCTCCAAGCACGAATCACAACGATCTAACGGCGATGGCCCACTCTAGAATCTGCACCCAAAGATGCAGGGGTAGGGGTGAGCACCAAATGCGAAGCATAGGTACCCAGTAGGTATCATAGGCGACTGGGCAACATATAAGATAAAAGCGTAGTAATAGACAGAATAGAAGCAAGTAGTCACAGAAATCAACGAAAGGTACACAGGAACTAGCCCAGAGGGAAATCAACAGAACCACATATGAGGCTAGTAAGCAGAATATACACACCATAGGCACAGGTGAAAGTAAGAAATAACGCACCTGGGGTCCTTGCAATAACAGTGTATACAAAATAAGTTACGAAATGGACGGTATACCGGTAACCTCAAGTGTAAGAAGAAGAGAGAAAGAGTAATGATAGGCATGCTCAGAGACATGAATCAAACTCAACTAATCATACCAATCTCATACTTATCTATAATAGAGAACAATTCTGTAAGTAAATAGCAAAAGTCTACCTACAGTCCCCCGGCCGCCCATACAACCGAGGAACACAAACAAGTGAAAACAAACCCTCCGGCATCCCATACTACCGGAGCGTACAATCAACAAACAACAAACAAGGGTGGAGCCTCAAACAATGAATAATATGATGCATGAAGATCTCAAGTGCCATGGTATCTCTGTATGTACCTCCTCCGGCGCCGATCCGGCCCAGCAGGTAGTTTCCATGGAAGGACACTGCCCGTATACCTCTAATCCACCATATACCCCTCCTCCGGAACACGCAGCCCGTAGCCCCTGGCCCGGATGACAAGGTCCATGGAGGTCCCAGAACCCATACTAAAACTCAATATCAGAACATGTCGTCCGGAAGCAAGTCGGGTATCAGGATAGAGACCCAGTCTCGAGTATGCAATGCCCAGACCATGTCCAGGACTAAAGTAATAGGAAAATGTCTCAAAAAACCCCTCCAAGGGTGCCCGGGCGTAACCGGGTCTAAACAGTAAAAAGTCATCTCAGGTGCTCGGTCCGACCGAGGCTAAAAATCATCTTAAGTAACAAGAAAACTCAACTAGCACCCCGAACCTGCCGAGTCTAGCGATAATCGTAAAACTGATGATTTAAATCATAATTTTACTTTCTTTTACCCAAGAATATTCACAGGTTTAAATCAAACCATTTCCAAATTATTTCCATCAAAACGGGCCCCCCAGGCCATGCAAGGTTTAGAAAGTAGTGTTAGTAGGCCCGAAGCTAAAACCATAATAAAACATAGGTAAAACCTATTTATATGCATGGAAATGGTATGATCACACACAATAGCTGCCCAGCAGCTCACAATCAACCTATCGACCCTGCACAGGCCCACAGCTACTCAGCAAGCATAACCAGCCTAGAAGGATATTTCTATGCCCGGGACTCGCGGACATTCCCAAAATCCCACCTTCTATGTTCTAGAGTCAACAAGGCCTCACAGGACCGCAAGGGTAAATAAAATATATCGGCAAACACTACAAGCAACGGAGGAACAAAAGTAGGCGGACATGAATAAAGCGGTCGAGGTCTGTGGTACCAACCTAATAAACCAACCCAAGGATGCCCATTAATACAATTTTATTCTATATATGCGGAGTCTAGGGAAAATAAATCGCAACCTACCTGTCGTCCGACGATAAGCTGCTAGAACGACGATGTCCAAGCTCGAACCACTCCGAGAAAATCCAAAACTAAATCAGAATCGGATTTGGGCTTGAATAACTTGACGTAGATAATTGATTTTCTTCCGAAGATCAAAATATAGTGCCACAACAACTCTTTTTTAACATATGCGTACATATGTTTGTATGAAGCATGTTTAACAGAAAGGAGGCTATATCACTCACCATGCAAAAGTGAATGTTAAAATGGAAGAACCATATATATCAAGTCTACTTTTAGCATTAAATGCTAGGATAGTTTTAAATAAAATAATATTATAAGTCATGTATTAGACACCTAGTAGCTAACAATATGTTGGATGCTTTGTCTCACCTCCACGTGTTGTGGAGGTGGCAACATTTTAATTATTTCCATCCCGTTATGTATGTATTCGGGTATTGAATAAATTCGTGGTATAATAAATATAATTTTTGAATATACCATAATCATTAGAAAATTATTTCGAATAAAATCTACTATATTATAATAATAAATTTCAACATAACTAAATTCACTATCTCCGTAAAAATATTACAATGTATAAAAACCTTATAAAATAAATATATATACACTTATATCGTAACAAAAATATTTTTCATAAACCTTTAAAATATTTTGAAAAGGTAATAATACTATAATTTTTACCAAATTCAACTTTTAAATAACATATTTTCAAATGCACGCACGATGCTAATAAAATTCTTAAGCTTAGGCTCGAAATTCACCAACGCACGATTTTGATACTCAAGAATTCTCTCCGGATCCTCCCTTATGTTTTATCACTCTTTCGGAACAGAAATGGCGTTTTAAAACGTGAAGTTGAGGCTTAAATCGAGTTTAACCCGACCCGTTTCGCGACCCGTTTCGCAACCCATTTTCTGCCAGACAGTCCGCGGTAAAACAGTCATAACTTTTTACTCCGAGATCAGTTGGACGTGAGGTTTTGTGCGTTGGAAACTAGACTCGTAGACCTTCGATTTGGTATTTCGGGGAACTTCTAACTCTTTATATATTGGGATAAAAGCCCTGAGACATTTGACCCAAATTTCAGAAAAGTCATTAAAGAACTTACGATAACTTTTGCCGACTTGCTTGGCTTCAAAACTTATAATGCGACCAAACAAATGGGCCCAACACCAAAATACCGGTCCTGACGAGCCTTAAGTGACTTGGGTCCACAACAAACATGCTCTAACAGCACAAGAAAAATGTATTCGTGGAAATAACCGAAAGGGTCATTACAGTGGCCCAGCACTAAAACCATCAAACCAACCTACCGGTGATCTGCAACGCCTGCCATACAAAGCCTTAAAAGGTGCCATGCCGATACTCGAATGGAAGCTGTTATTATAAGCAAACTCTGCCAAGGGAACAAACTGATCCCAAGAACCTCCAAAGTCAAGAACACAAGCTCGAAGCATGTCCTCCAAAATCTGAATGGTCCTCTCGGACTGGCCATCTGTCTGAGGGTGGAAGGCGGTACTAAGATGAACCTCTGTACTCAAATCTCGCTGAATAGCCCTCCAAAACTGAGATGTGAACTGAGTGCCACGGTATGAAATGATAGAAGCTGGAACCCCGTGCAACCGAACAATCTCACGAAGGTAGATCTGAACTAACCTCTCTGCGCCATAAGAAGTCCGAAACGGCAAGAAATGTGCTGACTTAGTCAGCCTATCAACAATCACCCATATGGAATCAAACCCATGAGAAGTACGAGGCAAACCAACAACAAAGTCCAAAGTAATCCCTTCCCACTTCCATTCAGGAATGGGAAGTCACTGCATCAAACCACCAGGTCTCATGTGCTCGAACTTAACCTGCTGACAGTTCAAGCATCGAGATACAAAATCCGCTATATCCCGCTTCATACCACTCCACCAGTAAAGCTGCCTTAAATCTCTATACATCGTTGTTGTGCCAGGGTGAATGGAGTATCTAGTACAATGTGCCTCATGAAGTATCAACTGAATCAAATCAGTAATCCTCAGATCACAAAGGCGACTATCAAACCTCAGAACCCCATCAGAATCTAGAGTAGCCCAACTGGTCTCACCCTGAACAACCTGATCACAAAGGTCACACAACTGCTGATCCTCAAAGTGACGGCTCTGAATCTGATCAATCAAAGTAGAACGAACCTCAACACTGGCGAGAACTCTGCTAGGATCCGACAAGTCAAGCCTAACCAAACGGTTAGCCAAGGACTGGATGTCCCAGGCCAATGGTCTCTCTGAAACTGAAGGAGAAGCTAGGCTACCCATACTCACTGCCTTCCGGCTCAAGGCATCCGCTACCACGTTTGCCTTGCCCGGATGATACAGAATAGTGAAGTCATAGTCCTTCAGTAACTCGACCCATCTCCTCTGTCTCGAGTTCAACTCTCGTTGACTCGTGATAAACTGAAGACTACGGTGATCAGTGAAGATCTCACAGTGAACTCCATATAGGTAATGCCTCCAGATCTTGAGCGCGAAAACTACCGCCGCCAACTCTAAGTCATGAGTGGGGTAGGTGCGCTCGTGAACCTTCAGCTGCCTAGAAGCATATGCTATTACTCGACCCTGCTGCATCAACACACAACCAAGACCAACCCCAGAAGCATCATAATACACGGAGAAGCTCTGACCCTCAACCGGCAAAGTCAAAACTGGAGCTGAAGTCAATAAGGCCTTAAGCCTCTGGAAGCTATCCTCACATTGATCCGACCACTGAAATGGGATATCCTTCCTAGTCAGCATAGTCTAGGGTGCTGCTATGGAAGAAAATCCCTCAACGAACAGTCTGTAGTAACCTGCTAACCCAATAAAGCTGCGAACCTCAGTAACAGTAGTAGGTCTAGGCCACTCACAAACCGCTGAAATCTTTCCTGGATCAACCCTAATCCCATCCTTAGATACCACGTGCCCTAGGAATGCAACTGAGTCAAGCCAAAACTCATGCTTTGAGAACTTGGCATAAAGCCGATGATCTCTCAAAGTCTGGAGTATAACCCTCAAGTGTTGCTCATGCTCATCTCTACTACGCGAGTATACCAAGATGTCGTCTATAAAAACTATCACAAATGAGTCCAAATACGGGCCAAGAACCCTGTGCGTCAAGTTCATAAAGGCTGCGGGGGCATTAGTCAGCCCAAAAGACATCACCAGGAACTCATAATGGCCATAAAGTGTCCTGAATGCTGTCTTAGGGATGTCCTCCGCCCTAATCCTCAACTGATGGTAGCTAGACCTCAAATCAATCTTCGAAAACATGACTGAACCCTGAAGCTGGTCAAACAAATCATCAATCCTCAGCATTGGATACCTATTCTTCACTGTCACCCTATTCAGCTGCTGATAATCAATACACATGCACATCGACCCATCCTTCTTCTTCACGAAGAGAACAGGAGCACCCCACGGTGACACACTAGGTCTAATAAACCCCTTAGCTAACAGATCCTGGAGCTGCTCCTTAAGCTCCCTCAACTCAGCAGGAGCCATACGGTAAGGAAAAATAGAAATGGGCCTAATGCCCGGCTCTAACTCAATAGCAAAATCAATATCTCTCTCAGGTGGAAGGCCTGGCAGGTCGGTAGGAAACACATCGAGGAAGTCTCTAACCACAGGAACAGACTCAGGAGAAGTAGAGTCAGCACTAACATCTCGGACATATGCTAGATAAGCTAAACACCCACGGGAAATCAACTTCCTAGCTCGAAGACAAGAGATGATCCCAGATAGTGCATGGCTAACAGAACCCTCCACACAACCGGGTATACACCGGGCACAGCTATGGTAATGGTCTTGGCATAACAATCCAAAACCACACGGTGAGGGGATAACCAGTCCATGCCCAGTATCACATCAAAATCTAGCATATCAAGAATCATCAAATCACCCCAAGTCTTTGATTCACCAATAGATAACATACAGGATCTCACAATCCGATCTACTACTAAAAAATCTCCTACTGGGGTTGAAACCGAAACAGGAACAGATAATGGCTCACTAGCTAACCCCAAACAAGGCGCAAAGTAGGCAGATACATATGAACAAGTGGATCCAGGAACAAATAAAACCATAGTAGACTGATGGCACATAGAAATCGTACCTTTAATCACAACATCTGAGGCCTCTGCCTCTGGTCTCCTAGGGATCGCGTAAAACTGACGACGACCTCCACCTGCCCGACCGCCATCCCTACCACCTGCTCTGCCGCGTGGAGCACATCCTCTACCCTGATGACCACCTCCTCTAGCTGGAGGCTGAACTGCTCGTAAAGGCTCGGCAAACTGAACTGTACCCTGCTGAGGGCAATCTCTAGCAAATTGACCCATCGCACCACATGTAAAACAAGCCCCTGACGGCCTACTCAGTCGAGATGAACCAGCAAATCCCGTATGACCACCACGACCAGATGCCCTAGAAACTGTACCCCTCGAAGACTGGCTGCCATAGCCCTGATGGCTGCTCTGACCCTGCTCAAACTGGGTACTACCGAAAGTCTGAAGGGAAGCCTGAACCGGTCGGCTGGACTGACCCTGGTACTGTTGTGGCTGATAACTCTAGCTCCACTGGCCAGGACCTCTACCACCATATCTGGAACCACTATAGAAACCCTGATGTCGAGGCCTCTTATCTCTGGACCCCTTATAATGTCGCTGTAAGTCGTCCACAGTGCGGGCATAGTCTACAATAGCCTGGAATGACCGACCACTAGCAATCAATATCTCAGTTGGCTGCCTGATCTCTGGCCTCACACCCCATACAAATCTGCGAATCCTATCAGCCTCGGTAGGAATGATCATAGCTCCGAACAGTGCTAGCTGATGGAAACGGGTCTCATACTCCGAGATAGTCGTAGATCCCTGCGTAAGGTGAGTAACCTGCTCCCTGCAGTGCTCCCGATCACTCTGGGGTAGGAACTTGGCCATAAAGGCCTCATAAAACTCAGACCAGGTCAAAGGAGGTGACGATGGTGGTCTACAAGCAACCTGGGCCCTCCACCATAACTTCGCTGGGCCCTCTAACTGATAGGTAGTATAACCAACCCCATGAGTCTCCAACAAACCCAAATGATGCAACATCTCCTCACAAGTAGTAATAAAGTCATGTGGATCCTGTCCAGAAGTACCAGCAAACCTCGGAGGTGCTAACCTCAAAAACCTACCCAACGCCTTCTGCTCTAACTCTGTCAAAACTGGGCGAGGAGCAAGAGGCTGTGCAACAGATGGAACCGAAATGACCTCTGCACGGGGAGCCATAGTAGCCGGCTGCGCTCCTAAGCTCTGTGCATCCAGGGATGCTCCCTGAGCGGGTATCTGCGCTACCTCGGAAGGCCGCTCTCCAATCATACCCAAAAGCTGTAATAGTAATCCCCGAATATTTGGAGACTGAGCTGCGGCTGTAGCTGGCATAGAAGTGGGCACTAGAGCTGGTACTGGAGCTGGCGCTGAAGCTGGCGCTGGAGCTGGCGCTGGATCTGGCGCTGGAGCTGGTGCTGGAGCTGGAGGCTTAGCTCCGCGTGATGTCGATGATCTCGTACGAACCATCTGCGGAAGGATGAAGTAGAACAAATGAGATTTCCAGAAACTTCAAGGGTTCCACGCACGACACAGAAGCAATGAAAGAGTCAAATTTCCTAAAATGCCATTGTAGCATCGCAAAGATTAAGTACGGACGTCTCCGCCCCGATCCGCAGGACTCTACTAGACATTGGCTCCTATACCGATGACACCGCTAAACCTAAAGCTCTGATACCAAGTTGTCACGACCCAATTTCTCGGTCATGATGGCACCTACAACCCCCGGTAGGTGAACCAATCCCCGTAGCCCAGAACAGTTAGTAATGGGCTACTATCTAACAAATAAGAGAACAAGACGAAGAGAGCGGATAAAAGGACTATAAATATATACATATGCGGAAACTAAGCCAAACCCCAAGACCTGGTATCATAGTATAGAGCCAAAACTACATACATAGAGTGTAAATGATCCAAAACAATATATACAAATGTCTCTGAATGGTAATAGAGTACATGAAGCAAAAGATAAACTAAAGCTAAGCTCTGATCGCCAAGAGCTCACCCTCAGTCTGAAGTAATCCCCAACAGATCTCCAAGCACGAATCACAGCGATCTAACGGCGATGGCCCACGCTAGGATCTGCACCCAAAGATGCAGGGGGTAGGGGTGAGCACCAAATGCGAAGCATAAGGTACCCAGTAGGTATCATAGGCCGAGTGGGCACATATAAGATAAAAGCATAGTAATAGACTGATTAGAAGCAAGCAGTCACATAAATCAATGAAAGGTACACAGGAACTAGCCCAGAGGGAAATCAACAGAACCACATGTGAGGCTAGTAAGCAGAATATACACACCATAGGTACAGGTGAAAGTAAGAAACAACGCACCTGGGGTCCTTGCAACAATAGTGTATACAAAATAAGTTTACGAAAGGGACGGTATACCGGTAACCTCAAGTGTAAGAAGAAGAGAGAAAGAGTAATGATAGGCATGCTCAGAGACATGAATCAAACTCAACTAATCATATCAATCTCAAATTCAGAAATGAACAGTCTAGCATTAACCAATCTCATACTTATCCATAATAGAGAACAATTCTGTAAGTAAATAGAAAAAGTCTACCTACAGTCCCCCGCCCGCCCATACAATCGAGGAACACAAACAAGTGAAAACAAACCCTCCGGCATCCCATACTACCGGAGCATACAATCAACAAACAACAAACAAGGGTGGAGCCTCAAACAATGAATGATATGATGCATGAAGATATCAAGTGAAATGGTATCTCTATATGTACCTCCTCCGGCGCCGATCTGGCCCAGCAGGTAGGTTCCATGGAAGGACACTGCCCGTATACCTCTACTCCACCGTATACCCCTCCTCCGGCACACGCAGGCCGTAGCCCCTGGCCCAGATGGCAAGGTCCATGGAGGTCCCAGACCCCATACTAAAACTCAGTATCAACACATGTCGTCCGGAAGCAAGTCCGGTATCAAGATAGAGACCCAGTCTCGAATATGCAATGCCCAGACCCTGTCCAGGACTAAAGTAGTAGGAAAATGTCTCAAAAACCCCTCCAGGGTGCCCGGGCGTAACCGGGTCTAAACAGTAAAAAGTCATCTCAGGTGCTCGGTCCGACCGAGGCTAAAAATCATCTCAAGTAACAAGAAAACTCAACTAGCACCCCGGCCCTGCCGAGTCTAGCGAAAATCATAAAACTGATGATTTTAAACATAATTTTACTTTCTTGTTCAAAAATCTCCACAAGTGAAATCAACCATTTCCAAATCATTTTCATAAAAAACGGGCCCCCCGGGCCATGCAAGGTTTAGAAAATAGTGTCCGTAGGCCCGAAGCCCAAACCGTAGTAAAACATGTATAAAACCTCTTTATATGCATGAAAATGGTATGATCAAACACAATAGCTGCCCAGCAGCGCACAATCAACCTATCGACCCTGCACAGGCCCACAGCTACTCAGCAAGCATAACCAGCCTAGAAGGATAATTCTATGCCCGGGACTCACGGACATTCCCAAAATCCCACCTTCTATGTTCCAGAGTCAACAAGGCCTCACAGGACCACAAGGGTAAATAAAATATATCGGCAAATACTACAAGCAACGGAGGAACAAAAGAAGGCGGACATGAATAAAGTGGTCGAGGTCTGTGGTATCAACCTAAAAAACCAACCCAAGGATGCCCATTAATACAATTTTATCCTATATATGCGGAGTCTAGGGAAAATAAACCGTAACCTACCTGTCGTCCGATGACAAGCTGGTAGAACGACGATGTCCACGCTCGAACCGCTCTGAGAAACTCTGAAATGAAATCAAACTCGAAATTAGGCTTGAATAACTTGACGTAGATAATCGATTTTCTTTTCGGTGATCCAATAAATTATCAAGATCTTGCTTATTGGATTCAACCTTTAATGTGACAAGTGAATGATGAATTGTTGTAATTTTGCACCAACAGTACGTTCCACGAAGTATTCTGAAAGTTGGCAGCAATTTAACATTGAAATTGGTTTCAAATGATTTAAGTGAATAGGCACACTTAACATTGAAATTTGTTAGGCAGCCTACCACATTGTGTGTCCCTCCCCTCCACTTCCACGTGGAAGTGGGGGTTGTTTAACACCTCAATGCCTACTCCATTATATAAATATTCGGGTATTGCATAAATTAATGGTATAATAAATATAATTTTTGAATATACCATAATCATTAGAAAATTATTTCAAATAAAACCTACTATATAATAATAATAATTTTCAACATAACTAAATTTACTATCTCCGTTAAAATATTATAATGTATAAAAACCTTATAAAATAAATACATGTACAATTATATCATAACAAAAATATTTTTTATAAACCTTTAAAATATTTTTAAAAGGTAATAATAATATAATTTTTACCAAATTCAACTTTTAAATAAAATATTTTCAAATATACGTGCGATGCTAATAAAATTCTCAAATTTAAGTTTGCAACTCACCATCGCACGATTTAGATACTAAAAACTCTCTTGGAACCCTCCCTTCTGTTTTCTCACTGTTTCGGGGCTGAAATAGCGTTTTAAAACGTGATGTTGAGGCTTAAATCGAGTTTAACCCGACCCGGTTCGCGACCCGATTCGCAACCCGTTTTCTGCCAGACAGTCCGCGGTAAAACCGTCATAACTTTTTACTCCGAGATCAGTTGGACGTGAGGTTTTGTGCGTTGGAAACTAGACTCGTAGACCTTCGATTTGGTATTTCGGGGGACTTCTAACTCTTTATATATTGAGAGAAAATCCCCGAGACATTTTACCATATGTTCAGAAAATTTATTAAAGAACTTACGATAACTTTTGTCGATTTGCTTGACTTCAAAACTTATAATGCGACCAAACAAATGGGCCCGACACCAAAATACCGGTATTGACGAGCCTTAAGTGACTTGGGTCCGCTACAACAAGCTCTAACGATTCAAGAAAAACGTATACGTGGAAATAACCGGAAGGGTCATTACACTTTCACACTCGGCTAGAGAAGAAATTAGAAAATCGATAAACCCGATGGGTTGACGCCACAAATTCCACCCCCAAAAACCATATTTTGACTGCGCTTCCACTATATCAACTGTACTTGAACTGTTAGATAATCATAGTCGATGATAACATTACTGTGCCCATCGCTATTACAGAACCGTACGTGAGATATTCACCTCATACGGCTCCTCAGAGGTCACAAATAAATCTAAGGGCCTTTCCTATTCTTTATCTTGATATGTTTCTCAGATAGAGTCAAAATCTATCCTAAGGTCCCAAATTAGACCAATGGAATTCTGTCTGCTATATTTAAAACTAATAAATAAGTGCTTCTGAATTGATCTCATCTTTTAAGAATTTTATTTTTTCTTTGTTGATTAATAACCTTATCATTAAATAAAATAAGGAAAATGCGCTTTATAGCAATATCACATATACATTTCAACCTCGAATTTTCAATTACGAAAAAATTAGAGAGTCCATTAGTTCATGAATCATGACAAAAATTTTATCTCTCTAAATCGAAATCAAAATTGAATTATAGGAAAGAAAGAATAAAAACAAAAAGAGAAAAAAGGAAGAAAAAAAAGATATTCCTCCTTTTTGCTTTTGCAATTAGATTCTTTTCTTTCTATTTCGATTTAGTTTATTTCATTCCTATTCTCCTTTCTCAGAAAAAGGGCCTTTAACCAAAGTAAAAGATTACTTCGTTCTTGATAGTTATTTACTTACTCAGTGGGAACATACTCTGGATAAGAATCATGGGGAGTACTTCTTGATCATTTCTACGAACGTAAAGCCCCATTTCGAATTCCTTTTATGTACAGAAATATCCTCTTGGATAACTTACATAATCTCAATTACTAATCCTTTGTGTATCTTGGTCTTCCTAACCATCCACTCAGTTTTGCTTTCAAAAACCTCCCGTTGTGGAAATCCATCTATGGTAATAGACAGTAAAAACTCCATACAGTTGATCTTTTTAACCCGCTTCAAGTTATCATGACAATTCACCAATCTTGGGGTAAACAATCTCTATTGCTTATGTTTACTTTTTTCACCATTTGATTCTTGTACATAGGAAATGAGACTCAACTTTTTTACTGCAAATTTAGAAGCCGTTTTCTTTCACTCATACAACTATCTAGTCTAGTTCATCAACTCAAATGCTGAAGAAAAATGAAAATATATATATAGTTAATCAAATCTTTTTATCCTTATTTCTAGAAAGAAAAGAATTTGGAGAAATTTTAGGTCTCACCGAATCACACGTAGAGATATTGATAACACACATAGAGCTAATGGTATTTCATAACTAATTGATTGGGCAGCTGCCCGTAGACCACCTAAAAAGGAATATTTATTATTTGATCCATATCCCGACATAAGAAGTCCAACGGGAGCAATACTTGAAATGGCAATCCATAAAAAAACACCAATACTAAGATCGGCTAGAACAAGGTGATCACCAAAAGGAATTACTGAATAACTTAGAAAGATAGATATTACTGCTATGGATGGTCCGATACTAAATAAACGAGTATCTCCTGTAGATGGAATAAGGTTCTCTTTCAAAAGTAGTTTTGTCCCATCTGCTAGAGCTTGAAGAAGTCCTAAAGGGCCGGCATATTCAGGTCCGATACGTTGTTGTATTCCTGCAGATATTTCTCTTTCTAACCAAACAATTACTAGTACACCTATTGTGATTCCTAATACAAGAGTCAAAATAGGGACAAGCATATGATCCCATAGACTTCTTTTAAGGATTCTAATTTGGAAAAAGAATTGATAGTCTCTATTTCTGTTGTATCAATTATCATTTCAACGATCAACTTCTCCCATAATGATATCTATGCTACCTAGTATTGTCATAATATCAGCCAATTTCATTCTTTTAACTAACTGAGGAAGAATTTGCAAATTGATAAAACCTGGTGGGCGGATTTTCCATCTCCAAGGAAACACGCTCTGATCTGCTATCAGAAAAATTCCCAATTCTCCTTTTGGGGCTTTAACTCTCACATAAAGTTCTTGTTTCGACATTCAAAAGTTGGAGAAGGTTTTTTACTAATAAACCGATATTCAAAATCATTCCATTCAGGATCTTTTAATCTATCAAAACGTCGGCTTTCTAAATTTTCGTAAGGCCCTCCTGGAATTCCTTCCAGAGCCTGTTGAATAATCTTTATGGATTCTGTCATTTCACCGATTCGTACTAAATAACGAGCTAATGAATCCCCTTCTTGTTGCCATTGAACCTGCCAATCAAATTCGTCGTAAGACTCATAATGATCAACTTTACGAAGATCCCATTCTATTCTGGAAACTCGTAGCATTGGTCCTGATAAACCCCAATTTAATGCCTCGTCTCCCCTAATAATGCCTACGCCTTCAACCCGTTCTAAAAAAATAGGATTCCGGGTAATAAGTTTTTGATACTCAGCAACCCCTGTTAAAAAATAATCGCAAAAATCCAAACATTTATCTATCCAGCCATAGGGTAGATCGGCAGCCACTCCTCCAATACGAAAATAATTATGCATCATTCGCATAACGGTGGCAGCTTCGAATAGGTCATATATCAATTCTCTTTCTCGAAAAATATAGAAGTAAGGGGTCTGCGCACAAATATCCGCCATAAAAGGACCGAGCCATAACAAATGAGAAGCTATTCGACTCAACTCCAACATAATGACTCTGATATAGCTAGCCCTTTTAGGTACTTGAATATTGCCTAATTGTTCGGGTCCATTTATGGTTATTGCTTCTATGAACATAGTAGCTAAATAATCCCAACGTGTTACATAAGACAAATATTGTATAATTGTTCGGTTTTCCGCAATTTTCTCCATCCCTCTATGTAAATAACCCAATATTGGTTCGCAGTCGACAACATCTTCACCATCTAGAGTAACGATGAGTCGAAGAACACCATGCATTGATGGGTGCTGAGGCCCCATATTGACTATCATGAGGTCTTTTCTTGTAGTTGGTACAGTCATAAGTTTTTTACCGATTCATTCTTCCATGAATTACTGAAAGCGAAAAGAAGTTCATCAAAATTTAATCGAAACATATAAGTGAAAATGAAATGACTCTTCAAATTAATCAAATTAACGAGTTTTTGTCTCTCGAATTTCCAACTGATTAATTAATTCTTTATAACATACTCTATTTTTTTTTGCCAAATAAGCTAGCAGTCGTTGACTTTTTCCCAAAATTTTCTTCAAACCTCTCTGAGATAAATAGTCTTTTTTGTGCAATTCTAAATGTGAAGTAAGTCTCCGTATCTTATTGGTGAAATTGAATACTTGAAATTCAACAGATCCTCTCTTTTCTTCTTGAGAAATAACTGAAATGACAGAATTTTTTACCATAAATGAATTTCCCCTTTCTTTATTTTTTTCTTTATTTTACAGATATGGATTTTATCGAATTTTATCGATCAGTAATAATAATGCCAGTAATTTGAACGTGGTATATAGACTTAATTTCTTTATGAACCCCTAATTATATCAATTCCAATAAATTAATCAAATTTAAAATTTAATTCAGACAGGAATCCAAAAGGGTTGTAGGTACGTTTTTTCCATTCCCAAAAGCGAATAATTTCAACCTAAAATGAAGAAGATTCTGTTGATTCATTTCTAGATCTAATCGATACCTTATTTTATTTATTTAGTATCGTCTACTCGAATTAGATTCGAATGAGATATAAGACAAGGCATGTGGGCATTTGTTTGCTTTCAGATACTCTATACGAGACAGGGTATATAGTACTATTAATTAAGTTTCAATCGTGGATACATATGTATCCTTAAGATACTGAAACGGCTACCATTATTGGTATCAAACCAATAACGATTCATACAAGCTAAATCTTCTAATCGATAATTAGGCCAAAGAAAGAACTTAAATTTAATTAATTCATTTTTCTCTTTATAAAGAGGTTTCCTTTCATCCAAAAATTGACTCCAGTTTTTTACATTGGTTTCGTTGCAAAATACTGAATTTCTATCGACTCCATTCCAATTCAAAGAATTAAAAAAACTTCGAATTCTCAATTCTCTACGACGTCTAGACCATAAAATAGTTTCAGGAACAAGCAAATCAAAATGATTTTTATCTGTATTTATTCTTGGAGTTTGAGGTTGCAGAATGAATTCATCAAAATTCTTTTTATCAACGTATCTTTGGTCTCGGTATCTTTGATTAGTTTGGTGTTTACTTTTATGAACCAATGAAATACCTATGGTTTGATACATAATAAATTGTCCATTATTTTTTACAGACAACCGAATAGGCTCGATAATCAATATCCCCGTCTTCATTAATTCTGTAAGAGATAAATTCGCCTGAATCAGCATTAGATCCAAACTCATTTCTCTCCTTTGAATTGACGATATAGTAATTTTGGTTGGATTTATCAGTCGAAGCAGGAGACAATATACCTTGATATTTTCGATCATTCTTTGATTCAAAGCATCGTTCCATATCAATTGAAAAAGCAAATAACGTTTCAAGAACAAATCTAGTTCTTCTTCCGTGTTGCTTTTGTATTGTTTTTTATTTTTAACCTTCTTTGTGTCTGATTCCGCGTAATCTTTTCCAAGATCGTTTTGATGTTTTGAGAAAACAGGGCCCAGATTTCCTTTGTTTTCTATATCTGATCCACGCTCTCTTTTTCCTTGACTTGCGGGTTCTTTTGCTTCTTGAATTCGATTCTTTATTTTTTTATTTGATGGTAAAAAAAAGTTTTGTTTTTGGTTTTTATTGATGTTTTTATTTTGACTAACATTTTCATTTGGATTCAAATTTAAAAGAAGGAATGTGCTTGGTATAATCCACGGTTTTATTTTATATACATTATAAAGTAGTACAAATTCTGGGAAGAACCAAAATTCCAAATTCAATATGGGATGATTAAATATTTTGTCATTCATTCCCATCCAATCAAAAAAAAAATTTCTCGAATTTTTTTTGATTTTTTTCTGGATTTTGATGAGTTGTAAGATAAAAAAGGCCCTTTTTATCAATTTTCTAAATTATTTGATAATTATTAATACCAATTTTAGTATTTGGATTACTGTTGGTATCGATCTTAGCCCAGGCCTCAATATCTCCTTTTTGTGTAAGAGAAAAATGGCTAATTTTCAAATCAAAATATTTTCGATCGAGATTTCTTTCTATATCTAGAATATTGCCTTTTCTTAGATAATTATTGATATGAAGATTGCCGGGCATATCAAAAAAGTTGTGTTTGGACGTGTTGGAATTATACGAAATTTCTAAGTTCTTATTTACTTGAAAGGGTAATCTAGAAATAAATGAGTCACTTTTATTTTCATAATTAATCGATTTATATGATAAAAGATCATATCGATAACATTTTTTAAAATTATCTTTTTGGTTTGATAATGAATAGAGTTAAGAAGCATTTTCTTTTTTGTAATGAATTAATTGGTCTTTTTCATATGATTTCCATTTGTTTAAGTTGCTATTTTTATTTTGAGCCATACAAATTTGATTAACCCTAGTTCACCATTTTTTTGGCATTAATCTAGACCATCTAATCTGAGCTAAATCATATTGATAATGTCGTCTTAAAACCAGTTTTTCCATTGATTGATTCTATAACTCTGAAGTTTCTTATGTTTTAATTCAGAGTGAAATATTCCTAGTGTTCTAAAATAGTCCTTTATTTTAGTCTTAAGGAAAAAAAGACGTTCTGTTATATTGAAGAACAGATCTAAATTTAGACAAATTAATAATTTGGGTTTGTGATAATTTGTAAAATACATATGCTTGTGACAAGTAGGATAAATCAAAAAAAATATGTGAATTTTTCTTACTAATATTATAAAGTGACTTTTTTATAGTCGAAATAAAGATAAAGTGAATTTTTTTTTTATTAATTTTTTCTTGATTTATTTCATTATTGGAAATGTATTTCTCAACCAATTTGTTTGTTGATTCAACAAAGAGTTGTGTATTAATTCTGGGAATATTAATGATAGATAAAAATAGATCGATGTATAATCTTTGAATGAATAATTTTAGAAAATAACGAAATTTCCATATTAATCGAGTATTTCGTCTTTTTACTATTTGTAAAAGATTTTGTGGCGATTCGATTTTTTTAATATTATTTGTTTTATTAGGACTAATGTCTATTTCTAGAGTTACTTTCTTTTTCTCTTTTGTAATTCTTTCTATTTGATTTTTTATTGTACTTGTTCTATCAGTCAAATCCTTCATTTTGGTTTCTATCAGTGAAGAATTTGGCCAATTTCCAGATTCACTTTGACTAAACGATTCGTTAATTATTTGATTACTAATTAGATAATCTTTTTCTTTTTTCGTTTCATTCGATTCAGATATTTCTTTGAATCTAAATAATACAATTGGATTTATTTTTGAAAGTTCTTTTTTTATTTTTCTTAGAAATAGAATACTTTTGATAAGCCATTTTTTGGTTTCTTTTGAAACTCTTCGAAATAATTTTGTTTTTCCTTTTAAAACTTTTAGAGTTATAAAATATTTCTTTTTGCATTTTCCAAAAAAAAATTCGAGTTCCTTAAAGATGGGTTCAAAAAAGGAAGGGCGCTTTCGGGGAGAACCAAAGGGAAGTTCAGCTTCCATTCCCCAAACTGTTAAAAAACAAAAATCATCTTTTGTTTTTTCTTTTTCATTAACTCTCCGCGGGAGGGGGACAGTTTAGATATATGCCAAGGTTTGAGACAAAAAGGAAATAAAATTTTGATCTGAATCCCATCTCTCAACCAATTTTTTGGAAATTCTGTTTCTGATAATTGAACACCATTATAAGTACATTTAATCTGCATTTCTCTATTCCATTCCTGCAAATCTTCAGACCATTCAGGAAGTTGCAAGAATAACATACGCCCGATATTTTTGGCTATTATCAATGAAGGTAATAGAATATATTTTCGAAGAATTGATTGAGTTATTAACATGTAACCTCTTATTATTTGCGCAAAAGGAATGTTATCCCAGGCTTCTGCTATCGCTATCCGTGCTTGTTCCTTTCTTTTGTTCTCCTCTTTTTTGTCCTTTTCTTTTTTCTCTTCTCTTTTTGTTTGTTCTTCTCTCGATTCTAGAATCTTGAATTCTCCCTCTTTACCTGTCCAATTTCGAAAAATTGGTTTAATCAGTCCAGAGATATCAAAAGAAAAAAGACGGGGGGGGGTTATTCTGTCGAGAAAAAGGGGGGAATGCGCATTTGCTTGAAATAGTTTCCAAATAACTGTTTTGCGCCTTTGAGCCGGAATAGAGACTTTAATTATACCTCGCCGAAAATCTAATTGTTGCGAATAGCTTATTAAAGCCACTTCCTCTTTGTTCTCGGGATCGTTATTCTCGTTGTTGGCAGTAAAAATAACTACACGATTGGCTTTTCTTGAACGAAGTTGATGATCCATTGATGCGCGATCTTTAAATTCACCCAATTGTTGGTCCAATTCGGCGATTAATTTATTTGACCAGTGAGGCATTTTTTTACTGATTTCTTTTATTTCAATCGATGTTTTTCCAGATTTTGTCCCATTAGGATCAATTGCATTGAATACAAATTTTACAAATTTTATTCTTTTTTCTGAATTCGCTCTTCCCTGTTCTTGGTCTGAAAATAAAGAAAGGCCTTTCAAATTTAAACTCGATTTTGGTTCGTTACCAAATTCTAAGAACTCGTCAATTTCTGTTGATAATGGTTTTTTATCAACCGTATCCGCTTTTTGTTGAAATTCTCGGTAATCAGTATTCGGAAGAAAGATAGTATGAATCCTATTTAGTCTAACTCTCTCTGTCAAATTTTCTAGCGAAGTATTGTTTATAATTGAAGGTGAAACTCCTTTTTTGATTGTTCCTCGATATGGCCCATTTAACAAAGGATCATACATTTTAGTCACATATTCTTTTTTAGTATCATAATTACACAATCTAGTCCTTGTTTCGAGTATATCCAGAGAAAGAGATTCCTTGTCTAGAATTTCAAGTCGATTTAAAAATTCCTTATTCAGATTATTACTTTTTTCTTTGTTGGTCGAAACCCACTGATTGTCCAGTTCATTAGGAAGCATTTTTTGGAGTGACAATAGGGGTATCTTTATTTTTAGCATTTTCCAAAAAGTTGATAAACTTGGCGGGTATGTAAAAGCTATTCTTTGTTTTCTATCACTTTTACATGTGTCAAAAAAATATTGTGACATTTATGTTCTTACAGCCTATTCAAATTGATTATTCTTTATGTATTGAAATGGTCGATTCCATCGATTATAATCGAAAAGAAGACTCACAAGAGGTTTTTGAAACCAGAAGAGATCAAAATTTTCATTTTTTTTATCAAGCAGTTGCAATTTAAAATTTTTTGGATTCCCAGTGTTATTATTATTCAGATAAGAATCCTCATAAACATAAATTGGACTATTACTAGTATTAATATTGTTATAGCCTGTCTCTGTGTAATGACCCTTCCGGTCATTTCCACGTGTAAGTTTTGAAGTTAAGCAAATCGACAAAAGATATCGTAAGACCTTTAACAAATTTTCTGAACCTTGGGTCAAATGTATCAGGACTTTTCTCTCAATATATAAAGAGTTAGAAGTCCCCCGAAATACCAAATCGAAGGTCTACGAGTCTAGTTTCCAACGCATAAAACCGCACGTCCAAATAATCTCGGAGCAAAGAGTTATGACTGTTTTACCGCGGACTGTCTGGCAGAAAATGGGTTGCGAACCGGGTCGCGAATCGGGTCGGGTTTAACCCGATTTAAGCTTCAATTTCACGTTTTAAAATGCCATTTCAGTTCCGAAACAGTGATAAAATATAAGGGAGGTATCCCGAGAGAATTCTTGAATATCGAAATCGTGCGTAGGCGAATTACGAGCCTAAACTTAAGAACTTTATTAGCATCGTGCGTGTATTTGAAATATTTATTTATTTAAAAGTTGAATTTGGTAAAAATTATATTATTATTACCTTTTCAAAATATTTTAAAGGTTTATGGAAAATGTTTTTGTTACGATATAATGGTATAAGTATTTATTTTATAAGGTTTGTATACTCCGTAATATTTTAACGGAGATAGTAAATTTAGTTATGTTAAAATTTATTATTATAATATAGTAGGTTTTATTGGAAATAATTTTCTATGAATTGTGGTATATTTAAAATATTATATTTATTATACCACGAATTTACGTAATACCCGAATATATAAATAACGGGACGAAAATATTATTTTGTCACATTGTAAGTGCCACCTCCACTCCACGTGTAGGTGGAGGGGGTGGCCAGCAATCACTAACAGTGAAGGTGGCATCTTTGGAATTGGTGGCAGCACCTAGTCATTTTAATAGTGCTAATTTCTAAATGATTTCATTACTTAAGTAACTTACCTACTGCCTATAACATATATATACTTATACGTAAAGTGTTTTGTGGGATTTATATAGAGCGTTAGAGGGATTTGGTAGAGAAATCATATTGTGAGGTTATGTTTAATTCTGAAAAGAGAAAATCAATTATCTACGTCAAGTTATTCAAAGCCCAAATTCGATTCCGATTTAGTTTTGGATTTTCTCGGAGTGGTTCGAGCTTGGACATCGTTGTTCTAGCAGCTTGTCGTCGGACGACAGGTAGTTTACGATTTATTTTCCCTAGACTCCGTATATATAAAATAAAATTGTATTAATGGGCATCCTTTTGGGTTGTTTATTAGGTTGGTACCACTGACCTTGCCGCTTTTATTCATGTCCG